>OZ014523.1:329285417-329485417 GCA_963966055.1 Lathyrus aphaca
GTTGTCGACCAATACATCAATGTGAGGTAATGGGAAATCATCCTTCAGGCTAGCTCTGTTTAGGTCCCGGTAATCCACACACATCCGTACTTTTCCATCATTTTTAGGCACAGGTACAATGTTAGCGACCCACAGTGAGTAACTAGTTACAGCAAGGAAACCGACGTCCCACTGTTTTTGTACTTCTTCCTTAATCTTCATGGCCATATCTGGACGAGTACGGCGTAGCTTTTGTTTCACTAGAGGGAAATCTTCCTTTAATGGCAACTTGTGCATAACAATGTTCGTATCTAGACCTGACATGTCTTGATAGGACCAAGCAAAGAAGTCGACGTATTCTCGAAGCTGTAACACCCCAAAATTTTCCCTCCTATTTTATTACTAACCTAAATGGCTCGTGTTTGATTTCATATGCATTTTTAGTAGGCCATAACTTTGCCTTTGTTCATTGGGATAGGATCACTAAAACATGGGATCAGGCTTTTGCTGGTGATAGGAATTTTTCGGTTCAAAAGTGATTCATTTGGTTATTACACTTAATGCAAGTTTGAGCTCTCGTTGTTATGAGCACTTTATCACCCAATGTTGTTTCTTAAAGGCCTCAAGAAATTAGATCTTTATCATCGTTCTCGATGGAAAAAGCTATGGACTAGGTTGGTTCATCACGATTTAAATGATAATGAGAAAGCTTGAAGATTTGTTTCAAGCGTGGCCATTGAGTTCAATTCAAGTGAAGTATCAATGACGTCTAGTATTCAAGGTCCTAGCGTTCAAACAAATTCCAAGTGATAGTTGGTGTCGCCATCCATTCAACGTTGAATTCAAGTTTGGTTTATCATGGCAAAAGAATCCAATTTTTATTCAAAATCCAAGTGATAGTTGTGCCATCCAGGTTATGTTAGCAAAATAATATATTTGTTTTTTGGTCCAAAGAATAATACAACTTTGTAGTCATTTATTTATTCCAATACTATACGAGGACTTGAATGAATTTGAAAGTGGCATCATAATTCGAGATACCAACTAAAACTACATTCCAGCCAAGAGAAAAAAGAAGGAACAAAAGGGGCTATAGGAAGAATGCAAAGAAGAGAGGAAATTCATTGAAAGTTACAACTAGCCTTCATTTAGACTTTAATTGACAAATTTCTAACGTTTTCTTTACAAATGTAAAAGTAACCAACAGTCTAACATTCCTCCTCCCTCCTCATCGTCTCTCCTATCTCTAAGCACACTCTCTTTCAGGAGCTTGTTAGCATCAAAGATGCATTTGAACGTGCCACTAGGAAGTAGATCCCAAGAAACCGTTGACCACATAGGACATGAAACTGAGCTGGCATTGGCAATACTTCAGTTGCTTCTGAATCCCTCAATTCCAACTGATCATAAATATGTTCTTACGGAGCATAAGTCGAAGCTCAATGATATTGGGTCACTGCAACAGTTAGATGGACTGCATAAGGAATTGGAATTAAGTCTTATCAAGTAAAAAATAAAAACTTGAAAAAATAAAAATTGTTAAGCTCTGACATCTTAAAGGCTTACAAGTATATGGACTTCGATACCCATATTAGCAATCAGATCATTGCAAGCCACTCTTATCGTCAAAGTATATTTGATCTTGGAGATAAGAGATAACGTACTAAATGAGGCTGTGAAGCCTAATGCAGCTGCACTCGGTTTCTTTCTGCCAAACAATAAAGAGAGTGCGATATTGTTTCTTCTAGAGCTGCATCAACGGTTGTCGACGTCACATTTAATATTGAAGTTTCAATGAGATATGTCTGCATTAACACGAAAACAAGTGAATGTTAGTGGTAGAGAAACATTATCTAGTAAAGATGCTGAAGATTATTCCATCCTGGACATTCAAATACTTACACAGGGAATACATTGAATCCAGTATAGAGAAGTATGCAAAAGTTCTTCGACCAAGCACGAGAAGAGGTTGGATGTTCGCCTTGGATTTCTGCAAAAAAGTTCTAAACATCAGGATACGTTCAATTATTATTATTTACAAATACACCTAGCTCCTTACTTGTTTTTATCTTGAGGCGGAAAAAAAAAGAAACTACAAGCTGCCAGGTAAGAATAGCAGTAGGATTACATCCAATGTCAATATCAGAAAACACAAAATCTCAAGCATAAAACCAATGCAAAAAACTCAATTACAATTGCTTATCACAACTAACTCTAACTGTTTTCTAACCAATTCACAACAGATTTTCTAACTAACTTACCTGAAATTCCCATGGAACCCTTCAATCCATCGTCTATAAAACCAGAAACTTGCTGCATATTGAGCCCCACAATTTTCGATTTTTCTTCCTCAAATTCATCATTCTTTTTCATCCTTCTTCTTCAATCCCACATTCTTTATCTCTTTCATTCACTCTATCTTCATCCCTCTAAAAATTTCCAATCTCCAGAACTCATCAATCCTTCATCATCCTCTTCACCAAACCTTCATCCTTTCTTCAATCATCTACTTCTTCATCAATCACAGGGCATCACTCAAATCTTCTGAATTTCATCAAACTTCAGCGGATACTCCAATGTTAATCTTCATCATATGTGACGTCAACCTGTAACCAGTGCAAACAAAATCCCGAATCATCGATCGAAAATAACAATATCGCGACTTCGCGGCAAGAAAAAAGACGAGGCGATTCAGAAGCGCGAGTAAAATAAGAGGATTGCAGAAGTTCAAAAGGGGAAAAGAAGATATTACAGAACAAATTACAAACTACCTGAGGCCGTGTTCTCGCGTCAACGACGAAGAAGCCATTACAGTAAGCCTTTGCTTTGACATGTCTCCTTGAGCTCAACGTGTTATCATGAGAAGTTCCATACCGTGAATCCGAACCCAATGTTGCGAACATTGATTCCTTGTTGTGGGTACTTTAAATCGTGGATCTGATTCTTTAGGGTTTTAACCATTTTGCGTCATTCGGGGTGTAATCAAGAAGAACGGGTGCAAAGGGAAAGAATGTTGTGCTCCGCCGCCATTGATAAGGAGATTCGGCGACGACTTTGTTTACGTCGGCGAGAGTTCACTCCGGAAGACGAAGTTAGGGTTTTTTAGAGAAGGCGTGTTTTGTGAGAAAAGAATTTAGGGGTTGCGATATGAAAGCGGATGTTGGTGGAAACGAGTCTGTTGCGGTGGAGAGATGGTTTTTTCGGCGAGATTCATGGTGGTTAGGGTTGTTCTTGGTTAGGGGAAAAGGAAGAAGATGAGAATAGGCGAGAGAAGGGAGAACGTAAGGAGAGAGGTAGGTTTTCTTTCTTTGCTTTTTTAGGTTACAGCATGATTATCTAGATTTAATTAATTCAGATTCTTTGAATAGGAAAAGGAATTAAAACTCATAAATTGTGATTAATTGTGATTAAGTACACCGTTTGGATGTTAAAAAACTCCTTAATAATCTCATTAATTCGCCGTTATCCTTTCAAGATTTCAAGAGATAAGATCAAGATATTTGTTGATTTCCACCATACTGGCGGTGACACTTGTCACCGTCCGGTTGGTATTATCCTGCCTCAATTCTACGCATGCTAGCATACTGTATTTATCCTGTTCTTTCGTTTCTGGACCGTCTGATGGAATTACTTAGACAAGACTCTGATCAAACAGCCCACATTGAGTCAACATGGTTGACCGCGTCCCCATATCTTACTCCCTCAAGCTCTTTGCGTTTTGGGCCTCCAGAAACTGCTATCTTCACCCCCATGTTAAGCCCATTTTGGAATTTTAACTAAGAAGTCTTTCTATTCTCACCCCTATGTTAATTTCCTTAATTCTTTTAATTTCCGTTTTATATAGTTTCAATTTAGTTCCACAAAAAATATTAAAAGGCATGAGAAAAATCCCCGAATATTATGATAGACTTTTAATTTATTTTAGAACTTTTCCCAATTTTTACTTTCTGAATTTAATCATTTTTTAATTTAATTTCGATTTTTTCATTTAATTGATTTATATTGAATTCCTTCATAAACACATAAATTTGTACATTTTATTTCTGCCACTTCCTATAACATTTTTGATCCATTCTTTTTGCTATAATTAGAGGACAAATGATAGAATCTAGAATAATTTTGATGCATTTTTTAGGGAATTTTATCTATTGTTTTGGTAGTGTGATTTGTATAAAATTGTGATTGAACCTTAGATAGATTTAGGTGGCAATTTGACATAGTTAGACTTTGAATTTTTAGGAGATTTTTTAACACAATGTTATAATCAAGTTAGAGACCCTAGGGAATTAATTTCACATTTTTTCCATGACTTTTGATATTTTTGGCATTTTAATTCATTTCCATCATGTTATACATATTCATGTTCTTTTCACTTACTAACTATTTTCTTTTTGTGCAAGGTATTTTTCGAGGATTTGCTTATGGACTTGGATTGTGTTTTGTTATGCTTTGATTATATTTTTGTGTTTTGTACTTTATGATGTAATATCTTAGAACTTGTATGCTTGTATAGTTTCTATAACTAGGATAGAAAAGATAAAACGAATCGATAGAAAACCTAAATCTCAAAAATAAATAAGATACTCGATCCAACGTCGAGTAAATTTTCAAATAAATAAATAAAGTTTCATGTGACTTTAGGATTCCTCGATTACCATCGCTCCATTCCATTACACCCAAAAGCAAGCCTTGTATGTTGCACACCATAAGTCGTGCGTCTCAACACCATGCAATCGACCCACCCGATCCATTGTTTCATCCCATTTACGTTTCATACACGTTTTTACCCACCACGACTTAAGAGGACCATATTGTTCATTATTGCTTTTCGTAATCGCATTTCTAGTTTAATATCTCTTAGGTAGATTTAATCTTTCAAACCTCACTAACCATAGGTCATCCTCAAACTCAACTAACTTAGGGTAAGTCTAGTTTCCCTTAGAATTTTTTCCTTTCACAACTTGAGTCTCACTTCTCATCTTTAAAAGAAAAATCAAAACACTTAATAAAGGAAAATGTGTACAATGCGTCACGAGCCTTAAGCTATATGGGAAATGATTAGTGGAGGTCTCCTCCATTCTTCTAGGATGCTTTACAAACATTCCATTGGGGGCGATCTTGGAAAGTATTTGCTCCTATATCATAGTCTTTAGTGTTGTACATACAATAAACACAAACTCAAAACACTTCTTCTAAAAGACAACAAACCAAGACATCACGTCTTCTTTTCTCATCTCATACTCATTGCGAACGAACATGACTTGTCTCGACAGTTCAAACAGCGACACGGTAAACACCCTCGAGTCAGAGCCGGTAACACCTAAGCTAGAGCTATGGCAACGTCATCCTAAAATACACAAACAATTTTCAGCCTTAGTTAGACGAACTACGGCGTCTCTGATCCTCATTTATCCCGATGAGGTACGTAGGCAGTGGGGTAGGGCCCATTCGAGCATAATCCTTATTTTCCCTACATTTTCCCCCTTTATTTCCATTTTTCAATTCCATTTCTTTTCTCATTTCCATTCTGTTCCAGATAGCCGTTCTTTTATTCAAACAACATATTATTTCTCACCCTTTGAAAACAGACTTATAAGCGTGGATCCCGTCGGGTACGACGGACGGATTGGGGTGCTAATACCTTCCCAATTCGTAACCGACTTCCGGACCCAGATCTTTGGTTTGCAAGGCCTCGTCCTTTTCCTTCTTCCTTAGGTTTGTGAAACGTTACCTTTCCCATTCCTTCGGGATAAAAATGTCTGGCTGGCGACTCTACCTTTTCCGCGCCACTTTCGCGTTTGTACTAGGATGAAAATCCCGGGAGCGACAGAAGCAAGTCAATGAGCTGTTCTTTTACTGAAACCTGCAGACTGGCCCCAATCTTCACTTCTTTCAAATCCTCTTTGGTACCAAGATTCACTGTTTCAACCTCCTCCTGATGAGGAGTAATCACTTTCTCTTCTTGCCTCAACAACCTAGCTAACTCTTCAGGCGACTCATAGTCTTCTTCAACCCCTTCATCAGCTTGATTAATTGGATTGTCGAAGTCATACAAGTCATAGTGGTGCTGTTGTCGGTGCAATCTGGAGGGTAATCTCTGCAAGGTTTGAGATTGGTTCGTTTTAGTGATCAATTTTAATCTTGTTCAGAAAAAATGAAGTTATTTATTTTGAAAACATTGTCATTTTATTGTTTTGTACAAAAGTGAAAAATGAAAAGACAGTGAGCGAAAAAGAGACTTGTTTGCAAAAGATGTTCGATATTCATTGATAATCCATTTGCACAAAATTACAATATGGCCCTATTACAAAATGAGTCCTTACACCTTGGGCAAGATGTAGGACTTGATGCATGCTGAAAAAAGCAGGAAATAATAATTACCCTGCAGGAGTAACCCTTATAATTTCCTGGGAAGACCAGTTAAGGACTTGATGACCCGAGATCCTTGGACGTATCTAGCTCTCCAGGTTGAGGTCGCTTTCCGCCTCGTCTTCCAGGTTGTTAACAACATCTGGGGTGAGCATCCCCCTACTGATGAACTTGGGCTCCTTAGCAGCCTCTGATTGATCTTGTCGGAATGGTTTGTAACCCAAACCGAATCTGTCCTCCTTATTCTCCACCGGTAGTAGCTTGCCCCAGCCTTGGGCATTTCCATCTTCAATAACCTTCCGGGCTTGCTGATAGGAGACAATTGAAGTACCCATCCTATCCTCTTGGGATGCAGCAAATACTTCAGTCGTCGCCTCATTGACGTTCAAAGCTTCGAACCCCTGGCTCATAGTTTCATGGATTTCACCATCCATCTCAATGTATTTGTACGTAGCTAGATGGCTAACAAAGATGTCCTCTTCACCACAGATGGTGATAATATGTCCTTCCCACTCATATTTCAATTTCTGGTGAAGGGTCGACGTGACTGCGCCAGCAGCGTGAATCCATGGTCGACCCAACAAACAGCTGTAGGCCAGCTGTATGTCCATCACATAGAAAGTAGTCTGAAAGACCTGCGGACCGATTATCACAGGAAGTTCCACCTCTCCAAGAACAGACCTCTTGGAGCCATCAAAAGCCATGACCACCAGATTACTTGGTCGGAGAGCTATACCATCATATTCGAGCTTGACAAGAGCCTTCTTTGGCAAGACATTGAGTGAAGACCCAGTGTCAACAAGAACATGTGAGAGCACAACCCCTTTACACTCCAAATTGATGTGCAAAGCCTTGTTGTGGTGACGTTCTTCTGTTGTCAAATCAACATTGGTGAAACCTAGCCCATGGCTAGTATTGACATTAGACACTACTGTTTCAAGCTGACTCACTGTGATCTCCTCCGGCACGTAGGCAGCGTGCAAGACTTTAAGTAGTGCATCCCGGTGAGCTTCGAAACAAAACAGCAGGGATAAGATGGAGATCTTAGAAAGAGTCTGGTGGAGCTGATCCACAACTTTATAGTCACTTCTTTTAATTATCCTCATAAATTCATCCACATCCTGATCAAAGGATGATTTATGAGTCTCTTTTGGCGCAGGTTCTTCAGGTGCCACACTTTTCCCTTTAGCTTTGGCAACAACCTCTGCCTCAGTATTACTTCTCGGAGCTTGTGACCCGAAGAGGCGTCCGCTTCGGGTGAAGCCTCCGCCTCCCCCGACATTATCCACTTGTAGGGTAGGAACTGAAGAATCAAGAAGGACTTTTTCTCCGTTGCAGTAAAGGTCGGCACTATAATGCCATGGTACAACATTGTCTTTGTCATATGGGATTGGCCCAGCACTGTGATGATGACTGGGCTTACTGCAGCAGAGGTTGGAACCGTTATTGTTTGCAGATCATAAAATATGGTGACATGACTTCTTGTGGACATTGGAGGTGATGAATTGAAGCTTGGTTGTTGCTGAAACTGTTGCTGAGACTATTGAAAATTGCTGGAGTTTGGGACCGTTGTAGGGTCATAATAAATAGTAATTGTGGAGACGTCGTTGTTGGTGATTGCTGAAGTTGAAGAAGCAGGTGTAAATGAATTCTTGTTTGTTGAAGTGATGGGAGAAATGTTTGCTGATTTTGTAGATGAGTCGGTAGGAACAATTGTTGTTGCAGTTGTAGGAGAATCACTAGAAAAATGAGTTGCTGGTGTTGTAGAAGCTGTTGTGGTTATTTGCAGAATACCTTCTTTAATCAAGCCATTGATACCATTTCTCAATCTTGCACACCCATTCGCGGAAACCTTGCAAGATTCACAACATGCCTCACAACCTGGAAACACTTGGCATTTCAAAAGTTGAGCTTTAACCTCTGCCAGAGGTGTCTGAATACTTGCAGTATCTTTAATTGAAATCATGGGTGAACCTTCCTCTATAGCATTAATCCTTGGCCCATTGTGGCTTGGCATAGGTTTTTTCATGACATTGGGAGGTGGTGCGAAGTTCAGGGCCTTTGAATCTACCAGATCCTGGACCTTCATATGTAGAGCCCTACATTTTTCCGTGGAATGACCAGGTGCATTAGAATGAAAAGCACACCTAGCGTTGACGTCATAATTTCTTGGAAGGTTCTGAGGATCAGGTGGAGCCAATGTCCTCAACTCAACCAGGTTGAGCTTCAGGAGTTGTGGCAGCAATGTGGCATATGGCATTGGAATAGGGTCAATCACCCTTTTGATCTGAGATGGCCGCTGTTGAAAATGGCGTTGTTGTTGATTGTTGTTATTGTTGTTGTAGGATCTCTGTTGAGGGAACTGTAGCTGTTGAGGAAAGTGCTGTGGTTTTTGAGTATACTGAGGAGGTGGAGTAGGAATAGTGACGGCGACAACTGATCTGTGTAGATATTGGGGTCTCACTCTCCCCATGTGTACAAAATTTGTTTCACCAGATCTACAGGGCCCAGCAAATGGCTTCCTTGCACTACTTGAACTGACACCGTTGTCGGAGATCTTTCCCATCTTCAGTAACCTCTCAATTCTTTCCCCAGCTATCACCACATATGCAAAGCTGGTAGAAGAAAATGCAGCCAATCTGTCAATATAGGTACCTTGGAGAGTATTCATGAACATATATGCCATCTCCCTTTCTGACATCGGGGGTTGAACGGCAGCAGCTAGTTGCCTCCACCTTTGGGCATACTCTCTAAAGCTTTCACGGGAAGACTGTGACATTCCCATCAGAAGGGTTCTGTTTGGAGCCATGTCCAGATTATACTGATATTGACGGATGAAAGCTTCTGCTAAGTCTTTCCAATTCCTTACTATGGCTCTGGTCAAATGGGAGTACCATTCCCGGGATGCCCCTGTCAAGCTATCCTTAAAGTAGAACATCCATAGCTTCTCATCCATGGTGTAGGCTTTCAATCTCCCCAGGAAAGACTGAAGATGGGTACGTGGGCAGGATGTGCCATTGTATCTTTCAAAACAGGGAGGTTTGAACTTGTGTGGAATTCTAACCCCCTCCACTAATCCCATATCCATGACATCAAAACCCAGAGATTTTTGGGATTCAAAATACCTTAGCTTTTCTGCTATTTCATCCAACCGACGATCGTAAACTTCGTCTCCAGCCCCAACCACAGTAAACTGTTCTTCCTGAGGGTCTTCCTGCAAGGCCCTCCCTCCAGTGTTACCTTGTGTGTTTCTTATAGCATTGATTTCTAGGTTCAGATGAGGTCCAAACTCTGGGGGATCGGTACGAGGTTGTACGTGATCGTTGTTGCTGGTACCCCCTGTACCTGGATGGTTTTCCTCGGGAGTTTTCCGCTCGACTAACTCTCTCAGTCTCTCCTGGCTCTGAGCCAAACCAATCATCATTGTCATAAATTGATTCATTTGGGCCCTCATCTCTGTCCTCTCATTGGCCATCTAGGCTCTCACTTCAGTCAAGTCTTGTTGAACCTGATCCATTTGTAATCCCGGAAGGTTGTTTCTTGTCGGATACCGGTGCACTCTATTGACAAGGAACACTCTTCTGCGAGCAATGTTTCCCGAAACCACAACAAAGTGAGAAACAACAACAAAATAAAAACCTACAAAACAAAGAAATAATGTTAGTATGCAATGCAGGATGCCTATTTGTCTTCCAAGGGTATCCGATTTGGTTCTTTGGTTTTGACTTTCCCAGACCTTGAGGGGATGATGATGTTGAAGAGAGATCAAACCCATAAAATAATACAAACCATATATTACAAAAATGTGATGATACATAGTTTGATTACAATAAAGTCCCCATGGTGGGTCAAAATACATCAACAAAATCAAAAGTACAAACAAAAGGAAATACAAGTACAAGGAAATCAAACATCCAGTCCAAAGTCATCCTCTCTAACTTCTTTCAGGAGAGCCTCAGTCACTGGGCCAACTGGGTGCTCTGTGATGGTCCTGATAAGAATTTTCCTGGTGGCAATGGCACTTGTCAACTTCTTATGCTTATCTTGATCCTTTGACCTCTTTAACCTCGCCCGGAGTTTCAATTTAGAGATCTCCTTCTGTGCTTCTAATAATGCCTCTTGATGTTTCTTCTCACTAGCCTCTAGTTGCTCTATCCTAGCTTGGGTTCTTTGCTCTTCTTGTGCACGAGCCTCAATGATCCTGATCCACCTAGCCTGGCTCTCTTCTAAGTAATGCTCAACTCTGGCCTTCTGAGTCTTAGCTTCCTTCCAAGCATTCTTCAGTACTAACTCTCCTGCTCTAGCCTTTCTGATGTAGTCACCCGTCTTCTCAATCTTGGTCAAGTACTCAATCCGGAGCCTCTCTAACCTTTCATTATCTAAACAGCTGTCATTCCTCTCCTAGAGGGTCTTCTTCAAAGCTTCAGAGAGCTGAGTATTCCTTTCCTTTAACTTCTCAAACTCCTCCAAGCTGACAGTGGCTGCAGGCTCCACTGCTGATGGTCCAGGTACATCCTCTAAGGTGAATGGCATCCGGGTGATCTGTGCCCTGGTACGAGACCAATCAAGATACCGTGCTGAAGCTATGTTGTTGCACTTGCCTAGGATAGCTGTCCCCTTAGTCTGAATGTTGTCCCAAGCCCAGGCAACTTGTCTGACAGTGGCAAGGTTGTGTTGGACGTCATAATAGAGGGTTTCTGTCAAATCTTGCCCTCTTGGGGGATGTACCAAAGCATACCCTAATTGCCTCTTGAAAAGAAAAGGGTTGTAGTTGATGCAACCTTTTAATCCAATCAAGGGTACATTGGGATACTGCCCACAGCTAGTAATGATATCTTTGCCCTTGGTGCTCTGAGTGCACCATCTGATGTCTTCTGATGTAAGGGCAATCAATCTCTTGGCCCAATTCCTTGGCTGATGGGGATTCAAGAAAGTGTCTGACTTCGGCAAATGCCTTAACAACCAACAGTAGAAGAGGTGTGGACAACATCTGACCAGTCTTCCCCTTTGCTTCTCATTCATTTGATGCACTGAATAGTAAAAGTCTCCAAGCAAGGTAGGAACTGGGTTCCTCAGCAAGAACAGGTGAATAGCACTCTTGTTTACAAACTTTGGCTCGTTTGCAAACAAGATAAATCCATATATGCTGAGGGCTAGAAGTGCACAAACAACATCCCACTTCCCTGTTGCATCATGCAGGGTGGCATGGGAGATCAAGAAGTCCAAGTGAAGGCCTGGGACCCCAGCCTTGGTGGTCATGCTTTGATCAATGAGGGTAGGCTCCAAGTGCAAGGCCTTAGCTATATCTTCATTCTTGGGAGCAACCATCTCAGGCTTGAAGGGAATCCCTCTCCTGATGGGGACACCTAACAACATGGAAAATTCTTCTAGCAAAGGTCCCAACTGAAAGTCAGGGAATGTGAAACATCTGAGAGGAGGATCATAAAACTGCAAGCAAGTGTGGATCATGCTCCTATGAGATGAATCCAGGTCCCTGATCATGTCCAATATGCCCCCATAATGTTCCCTGAATAATGAGACATGATCAGGAGTGATGAGAGACTGGATCTGTCTGATTCCTGTCAGAGTAGGCTCAAAGAAATGGTAGGTGACGTTGCTCTTCCTAGATGTGTCCATGCTGATAATGGATGCTGGTGAAGAAAACTGAGGAGAAACCTTGATGAAGGTAACTGCTGAAAACTGATGAAGATAACTAGAGAAGGTGCTGAAGAAGGGTCTCTGATGAAGACAACTGGAGAAGAGTCTCTGATGAAGACAAACTGATGAAGGTGCTGGTGCAGATAACTGAGGAAGTCTGAGCAGCAGAACAGGTCAAAACCAAACCAAAGATAAGATGTGGATACCCTGTAAAAATAATAGACAAATAAAGAGCCACAAGTCCAGGGTTTCACAAGAACTGTCCAAAATAATACAACCTTAACAAATCTAGTAACAAGGTATGATGAGGCCAAGGGTTCCTGCAAACCTGTAAACATCCTAACCCCCTCACATGTATTGTTCTAGAACAAGGATCCTCAAACTTGGATCAGTTATGAAAAGTGTAAACACTTCTAACCTGGAGGTACATTGTTTACAATAACCATAAAAGATCCTCCTCTAATTCACCTTAAATGTTGAAGCTCATAAAAGATCATCCAAACTTAGCAGGCTTCCCAGATAGCCCTAGTACTACAGGAAATTCGTAGTACAGAGTTCTCAAGAAGAAACCCATGTCTGAACCGTGTTTCATATTCTTGCACCAAACCGAAATGGAATGGGAAAGAATATGAATCCACTCTAGCCTATGTGTCACTCAGGTCCCCGGTATGGAACCTTAAACACTCAACAATCCCACCCATCAAAGCAGACAGGAGATCCAACACAAATGATATGATAATAACAGTATGAAATGCATAAAACTGTAAATGAAAGCAATAAATAAAGTTGTATAGAAAGCAATAAATAAAGCAATAAATAATAAGCACAAGTAGCACATAACACCCCCGTAAACACAAGTCAAACAAGTGCTAGGAGAAACCCACAAAAAGAACCAGAAGCCCTGGTTGCAAGATGATAAACCCCAGCAGAGTCGCCAAGCTGTCGCTCCCCTGAAAAGACACCGAGTCAGATATGGTACAGACGCGAAAGGTCGGCGAAAAGAGGAAATGGAATGAAGATGAATAGAGTCGCCAGCTAGGCATTTTTATCCCGAAGGAAAGGTAATGCTGCATAAACCTAGAAAAAGATGGATAAGACAGTTGCGAACCAGAGAAATTGAGAAAGGGGGTTGGTTACAACCTGGGAAGGTATTAGCACCCAGATTGTCCGTCGTACTCGAAGGGATCCACGCTTAAAAGTTTGTGATTAAAGGGGTAGGTGTATGTGTTATCTATGTGCAAAAGCTAAGAAAAGAATATACAAGTGTCAGTGCAAAAA
This sequence comes from Lathyrus aphaca, assembly GCA_963966055.1. Lineage (NCBI taxonomy): Eukaryota > Viridiplantae > Streptophyta > Magnoliopsida > Fabales > Fabaceae > Lathyrus > Lathyrus aphaca. The sequence continues at coordinate 329,298,702 of OZ014523.1, forward strand.
GAAGTGGGTGAGGTACTCAAGACTGAGGCTTAGAGAAGAATGCTGAAAGAGGGGGAAGACAAAAAGACTTTTGTTCGATAACTGTTAAGTTATGCCTACGTATCCTCGCGTGCAATAAGGAAGTCAGAACACCGTAGTTCGACTCAAAGAGACTGAAAGATAAATTGACTGTGAACTGCCTGCTTGCCTATGCTCAAGTGTATGACTCGTCTGGCTCGAGCGCTAACTGTCTTGCATTAGACGGAAGAAGCAAGTTCTCGTTTATGAATGAGTGTGATGAGAAAAGAGTCCCGAAGGAGACGATTATTGTTTGTTTTTGTGTTTTCAGTTTTTTATTGTTTTTGGTGTTTTTGCATTTGTTAATGAGCTTAAGCCTAAATCAAGGGCTTGTAAACTCATTATATCCTCCCTGATTAGGGATAATGAGCCTACTTAAGTATGAGATAAGCATCTCAACTTAATTACCATAATGATGTAGGATTAAGATCATAAATCTAATTGTGATTAATTAGATGTTTTTGGGTTTTTGTTTAGTGTTAAGTAATGAGTTTAATCTCTAATCACAGATTAGTGAGCTCAGTACACCATCCTAATAGAAGGATAATAGATGAGAACACTTAAGTTGAGGAAGATACCTCAACTTAATCCATGGTTAGGGATTAAATTCATTATATAACAAGCCTTTATTAAGTGGATTTTAATTAAGGATGTGATTAAGAAATGAGTTTTATGGTTTGTAAGACAACTTGAGGGGGACTTGTCCATTAAACACTAGGGTTAGTCCTTCTTAACCATAAAGGAAGAATTAGAACCCTAATGTAAGGCCCAAGTTACAAGATGAAATTTTAGTGATTATTAAGATGATTTAATTAAGAGGTTTAAATAAATTAATGGTTTAACACTTAGTATTAAAGTTATACACTCCATCCTAAGAGAAGGATACAGGCATAACCCTAATTCCAAAGTCCTAAAACTTTAAGAGTTTAGTCTCTGATTATTGAGATGAGAAGAGAGACTCAAGGAGACTTAAAGGTAAAAACTAATGGGGACTAATCACAACCCTAATTGTTATCATGCTTGGATGTTCCTATGGTTTGTAAGGCTTGAGAAAGATCTTCAAGGAAGCCACCAATGGAAGAAGCAGATGAAAGGAGGAAGAAGCAGAAGAAATAAGTTACTTACTTCATTGAAGAAGATAAGTAACTTAAAGAATGAAGGTGAGAAAGAATGAACACAAGTGAACAAGTTCACTTTAAAGAAAAGTAAGAATTCAAATGAAAGAGATAAGAAGAAGTGAGAAGTGAAGGCAAATTGACTTCTCAAAGTAACTTACCACCTGAAAATGTTAGCATGAATGCATAAAGTTCAAGGCATAAAGAAATGAAATGAAATGAAATGAGATGAGATGAGATGAAATGACCAAAGTCAGAAGTGTTTATGCAATGTTAATGTCATGTGAGATGATGCAAAGGCATGAAAAGTGTATATGAATGATCATACAAGGATAAGATGTCATGTAAGCGTGCTTTGAAGTTTGAAAATTCATGAAAGTTAATGAAAGGAAATGAATGCAAGTCATGGAAAATGAATGAAGAAATGATCAAGCATGATTCTAACATGTCCTAAGATGTCTAAGATGACATATGAATGCAAGAAATGTCATGTCAAGTTCATGTATGGATGCATATGCAAGATGAATGCAAGTGAACATGTAAAATTAGGGTTATATGGAAGTATGAGATGCACATGAACAAAATAGAAGCATATGACATGATACAAATTTAAAATCACACTCAAACAAACCCTAATCCCATACTAAGTCACACCCCAAAGGAGAAGGTCAGAAGCCTTACCACTCAAAAGTTATGAATTTCCTAAGTTTCTAGGGTTTTTTGGGTGATTCTCAAAGAAAAATGCAAATCAATTAAAAAATGCAAGATAAATTCATGGGATAAATGATCTATAAACTACATGATATGCACAAAACAATGCAAAAATAATCATCTTCAAACTCTTCTTGGTTAGGCAGAAAATATTTTTTCAAGTTAGGGTTCAAAAAATGTAATTTAATGACCCTTAATTCAAAGAAAATTCACAAGTTATGATCAAAACTAAAAAAAAAAATTGTATGAAGTGTTTGAAAATGTTTCTAAATGCAAAGGGATGATTCATGATTTTTTTGGTGATTTTTAGAAACCTAAATGTATTTTTAATTAATTAAAAGACTTTAATTAATTAAAAATAATATTTAAATATTTTAAAAATACTTTTTTAATGCAAAAAATAAAATAAAAATCATTTTATGATTAAGAAAAATATTTGAAACAGAAATGCAAAAGGAAATATTTTTTGAAAGCTTTTTGGCATTTTTAATTAATTATGCAAAAGAAATAGAAAGAAAATAAAATAAAATGAATAAAATAAGAAAGTCAGCGCATTTGAGGGCCAGGATTCAAACAGAAAGGGAGGGAATTGGCTGGCGCGTGATTGTGTGGCTGAGATTCAATCTGGGCTAAATTGAATTAATTAAATTAATTAAATGAAATTAGGGCTAATGGACGAATCTGAACCATTCATTTGCGCGCTAACCATAAGATCTAAAGGCCCACATTCAAACCTGGCTAAACCCTAATTAATTAAACCTAATGACTTTCAGGTGACCGGAGCTTGCTCCGGTCATCTTCTCCAGCGAGGCAAAAATCCAAAAACTCATACAAGCATCAAAACTTCTAATTTTTTGCCCAGAATCATCCCTCTAACATCAATGAACATGAATCCACAAATAAAAATCATTTCTCATACATAACAAAGCTGAATCGAAGAAAACAAGTTCTAGGTCAAAAATTTCAGAGATTCAGTTCATGATTATTTCTTGCTCATTTTCAAAACTAAACACATCCCCATGATCAATACAACATATAGAACAATATTTTAACAAGAAAACAAGATTCTGGAAAAAACGTTCTTGAGGTTACCTGAGATTGAGCTTCCTGATTCTGGGCTTTCTAACCTCCTCCCTTGTGCAAACCAACTTCAATGAACCCCTTGAGGATAATGTGAAGCTTCAAATAAGTTTGTATATCTTGGTTTGAAGGTTTTGTTCCTGCTGTACCAGAAATCGTGTTTGTGTTTGGGGATGTTTCAGGCTATGGTGATGGGTGGGAAATGATCCTGGGATGATGCTGAGTTGATTGGTGGAAGAGTTTGTGATTTTTGTTGGCTGAGGAGTGAGTTTCGAAGGAATGAAGTTTTTGACAAGTTTTGTGAATCCTGACTTATGGGAGGTTCTCAGCTTGTGTGTGGTGTGTTTTGGATTGCTTTAGGTTAGTATAAACAAATGCAATTGGTTCAGAGAGTTGTTGTGGCATAGTGTGATTGGTATGGTGTGAAATGAAAAAAGTCAACATTGGTTGTACTATGGGCATGGGTCATGGCAGGAGTGGTTCCAAGGCATGTCTTGCTTCAGCATACTTTGTGGAGGGCCCTTAGATCATTTTTATGCCGCTGGATCACTTGGATGAAGAGATACCATAGGTTTTGCAAAATCCCCTCTTTGAAGTTTCTTGTGAATCAAGTCATGAAAATGCCAAGTTCTTGGGCCAATTCTGATGTTTAGAAGTCACATAGGCATGTTATGAAGTTTTTGTACACATTTGAAGTCATTAGAAAGCTTGAATATGCCAATTTGCAAAATCCCTCTTTGACATGAAACTTGAAATTTTAGGATTTTTGCCAACTTTGAAAGGCCATATCTTGAGTTCTAGGATGAATCAAGACATGTTCTTGTACTTTTTGAAAAGGGAAAGACCTAATCTACAACTTTCATGACCAAGAATTTTTCATTTGAAGCATTTTTGGTTGAGAAAGAGGAGGTTGAAAAACTTTCCTAAAATGGAAAGTTTCCATTACGAGTCATTTCCATTTTTGGCAAGTTTGCAAATGGCTCAAAATTCTTCAATATTGTGAACTTCCAACCACTACTAAGATCAAATAAAGATCATAGAACTTCAATTTGATGAAAATACCGCTTTGGTTCCATTGTTGGGGGCCTCAGATGCCCTGATATTGACTTAACTTGCTCAAGAAGTTACCCAGTGAACAGATGAATTCCACAATGAATTTCTTCATCAAACTTGGTACACATGACCCTTATAACGTATTAAGAACAATAGAAACATGAATGGCCCAAAAATTTGGAGTTAAGGCCTCTGAAACCAAAACCCTAATTTGGGTCATCTGTGTAGTGAAAACCCTAGCTCTGCTTCCATGCCTTACCAGTTCTTGTGATTTCTTGACTTCTATGAACTTTGAGGGACATAACATGATGATAGAACATACATGGACCCTCTTGGAAAGCTTTGAGACCCCTTGGGATGGCTCAGATGGAATTTTGGAATGCTCAGATCACAAACCTTAGATGCAGATGAACTTGAACTATGCAGATGAAACAAATATGCAAGGTGATGTGGTATGTTTATGCTTATGAAAATATGAAAGATCACAAGCCATGGTGTGATATGAGTGAGGGCAAATTTGGGGTGTTTACAGTCTGCATAGTGATAATATTATTATGACTTTCCGCAGACACTTGGTCTTCTGATCAACACCAACATAAACACACACCACTGATCACATGCCTTTCATTTTCATTGCATCATATCATCATTAACACGTTGTGTTTTCTCATTTCTCAGGTTGGTTCTATATTCCCAGTTCTGGTAGTTTCTTGTATTCTCATTATCCAGATGGTTGAAGTCAGAAATATTCCAAGAAATAACAATATACATTACACCTTTCCTAGATCAGAAGCTGAAGAGGTTCAGAGTTTGGTTGGGCTGATGGATGACTAGGTTTTAGAGGCTTTCGGGAAGAGGTATGGTTTGATTCTGAGCTACATGGACAAGCCTTCTACATAACAAAAGGATAGTCTTCATATCTTGCTGCAGTTCTATGATCCCCAATTGTGTTATTTTGTGTTTCCTGACTATATCTTGACTCCTACTTTGGAGGAGATCTCTAGCATGCTGAGGATTCCGGTCCAAGATAGTCTTCCGTTTTATGGTTCAGAGAGAGATCCTCCAAATGAAGACATAGCTAGGTGTAATACCCTAAAGTTTGCCCTTTCATTTTCATAGAATTTAGCTCGTCGAACTGCATATCCGCCCATACATTGCATAAATAAAATAATAAAAAAAAAATAATTCATGCAACATTGGTTAGTGTGCAAGGCATGTGATCAGGGTTTACTCACTGGCAAAATCAAATATCAGAACTCAAGGTTGAATCTGGCCCAGAACGGACGATGGAGATGCATCCTAAGGGTTTCCCACCAAAAGGGGGAAAATTCAAATTTTCATTCGTTAACCGGTTAATGCCAGGGGTTAACTGGTTAACACTGGCGAAATTTGAAAAAAATTCAAAAATCAGTTGGTGCTTCCCTCTTTCTCCCACTTTCCATTTTGTTTTGTGTTTCTACCAAGTTCTAGCACTTTCCACCAAGTTCTAGACCCTTCTACCACCTTCCAAGGAATATTCCAAGGAATATTCTAAAAACCCTAACCAACTTTAACTAACTCCTAAGCTAGCTCCTAACTTCATAACCCGAACCCAAAGCTCACTCAAAACCTAGCTTCTATATAAATCATTTTCACTCCAAACCTCACAACTTCAACCTCATTTCACAATTTCACTTCATCTTTCTCTTAATTTTCTCTCAATTTTTCTCCCGTTTTCCAAATTCACCAAAGCTTCTTCATCATAAGTTCCTCAAGTTTTGCATTGAAGCTTGAAGAATTTGAAGCTAAACCTTCATGCTAGCATTGATTCCATGGTTTATTGAAGATTAATTGGAGTAATTGCTACTGTTTGGGGCTGATTCTTCATCTTGGAAGTGCTTTTGTGGTTGTTCATCAAGATCTTCATCAATTGCATTTATTTTGCACTCTCGCGGATCGAAGCTTGGAATCTCCGGTATTCTCTTCGTTTGTGCATCGATCAACTCGCAACAATCACCAAAGCAAGCCACCGCTTTGTAGGTTGGTGGATCCTAAACCGCTTCTTAATTTAATTTATTTCTTTTCATCTCGCCGTAAGGCATCCTTTGATTGTTTGATTGCTTTTGTGATGCGATTATGTTGCTTTGTTCAGTTTAACCGTTAGTAGCTAGAATCACAGCTCGTTCATAGAGCTAATAGGTATTAGAAGGTTATATTTAGGTAGAAATTTCGTGCTAGCATGTTCATGGAGGTATTAGGAGATTTTGGAAGTAGGTTGATAGCTAGAAGTTCTTTTTTCCTCATTATTTTTGCATTCTAGTTCAGTGTTAACCGGTTAACACCCAGGTTTAACCAGTTAACACGTTGTTTTTTGCCCCTGGAACTGAGTTTTTTAACCTGTTAACCGGTTAACCCAGGGCATTAACCGGTTAACGTTGTGCTGACTTGCCTTTTTGGTTTGTTTCTTTGCATGTTGGTGCATCACTCTTCCTTTTACCACCTTAGATTGATAGATCTTTATTTTAGGGAATTTTTAGGAGTTGGTTTAGCACAAGTTCATGTAGTTTTGGTAGCTTTCGACATGCGTTTCGTTTTTGTGCTTAAACGTTCCATATATGTTCATTGCATGTTAAGATCATAATTTGCATGACTTAGCATCACTCATAGCATAATTATAAATATCCACATTTTAGTTTTTTGCATCACATTCGAAATCCGTTCATCTTTCAGTTCAATCATGTGCATATTGAAAAATTGCATAATGTTAAAAATCACATAAACATCTAGTTTGCATCCATTGATTGCATGATGAAGTTGCATTTCATTGTTAATAATTCATTGCATACCATTGCATAATGTTTCATAATTTTTGCATTTCATTGTTTGCATTAAAATTCATGTTTGTACATTTTAAAAATAATGGAAATTTGCCTTGTTTTCATAGCTGTATTTTGAAACAGGAGCTGTAAAAACATGCTACGTTCATTCTATTTTTGATCTTTTACACCTATTTTGCATGTTGTTTGGTAGCTGTAATAGGCTGTTTGTGTTATGTATTGCATTTAGTAGCTGTTTGTGCTATAGGAGTGTAGTAGCTACTGGATTTTTGCTTTGCCTAGTTTTCAGGTCTTTAGACTTATGATTGAGTCTAGTTAGGTCCTAGATGCATTAGGAATTGCTTGGTATTCATTTACTTTCATTCCTTTTATCGTTTTGCTTTATCCTACTAACCTTTGTTTTGTATGGATGTGAAGGTAAGTTCACATAACTTCTCCCTTTTAAATTTTTTACGCTTTCTAAGTGTGCTTGCTTTAGAATTTTGTGCTTAGTTTGTACAACTTCATGCTAATCCCCTTTAAAAACAAATTAACTTCCTTAGGAAGTAAGTTGATTTCTAGTTTCTTCTCTTTTCCTTTTCTCATTAGGATTAGAAAAACGCACTATCCTAGGTTCATCCATGCATGGCAATACTTAGGATTATTAGTCTCCCTTAGACGTTTACCTTTGGTTCACTTTGCTTTATTTCTCATCTCAAAAGAAAAGTAAAAAACACCTAATAAAGGTTGAGCTTATTGTATGCCATGAGACTTTGTTGTGGGTTACTTATGCGCATCCCATTTCGGGGCAAGGTGTAAGGCATCTACCATGATGAACAAGTCTTAGTATGAGAATGTTTCACAAACAAAAAACTCAGAAAACACTTCTTTAAAAGACAGTTAACAAATAACACTCGTCTTTTCCTTCAGGATTTCTTCTCTCACCTCACTCACTCTCAACACGAACTTGCTACGACTTGCCTCATTTTCAAGACGATTACGCACTCGTACTAGACGAGCCTACAACACCTGAGCATAGGCATAAGCAGTTCGAGCCGTAAAAAACATAAGCAGAGTTTCTGCCTTAGTTAGGCGAACTACTTCGACTCTGATTCTCATTTCCCATGAGATACGTAGGCAACGGGGAAGGGCCCGTTCGAGCACACTCTTTATTTTCCCTACATTTTCCCTTTTCGTTCTCTTTACCATTTCCCTTTATTATTCCATTCCAGTTAGCGGGTTTTGTTCAACAACATTTTATTTCTCTTACCCTTTGAAACAGACAAACAAGCATGGATCTCATCGGGTACAGCAGATGATCTGGGGTGCTAATACCTTCCCAGGTCGTAACCGACTCCCGAACCCAGATCTTTGGTTTGTAGGACCTTGTCCTTTCCTTTTCTCTTAGGTTTGTGCATCATTACCTTTCCCATTTATTCGGGATAAAAATGCCTGGCTGGCGACTCTACCTTTTCCATGCCCCTTTCGCATTTGTACTAGGATGAAAATCCCAGGAGCGACAGCTGGCGACTCTGCTAGGGATCGAACCCAAAATCTCTGGTTTCCCCTTTGAGAATCAATCCTAGCGCCTGTTTGTTTCTGTTTCGTCGGGTGTTTATTTGTGTGTTGTTGTGTGTTTATTTACTGTTATTTACAGTTTTTACTTTAGAACATTTATTTACCGTTTTCAGTATTTATTTTCCATGCATCATATATACTGGACTGTGTTGGTTTGGTTTTTTCTGTGGGTAGGAGTTACTATGAGATAAGCCAACTACCCGGCTTGAGTGCACTCTAGGATTAGCATGGACAAACATTGTACTCACATGGTATCATGATGAGTGACGGTGTGTTCCACACCCAGACTGCAACCGTCTTGGAACTATCCTGTGTGGGGATCTCTTCCACTTCAGGGTACGGCCTCGATTGTTATGTGCATCTGGTGACCCATCATTGAGGACCTTAGTGGAAACAACCCTCTTCAGTGATGACAGTGGAAGACCACATTTGTTGGCAAATCCACTCGCATCCGAGGGCCCACTAGGAACTCGCATAGGATGGCTTGGTTCTCTCATAGGAACCCAGACAAAGCAAATTGTTCGTATGACGATAGTACTGTATCCCGAGGGCTGAATGTACTATTGTTTCTCGATTCAGTGCTTGAAGCTCTTATGAGGGATATTTGTTTCCTTGGACTCAACTGAGACCTCCCTGAGTAGTACAAAATGCCAAACCGATTCCCTGATTTTGTCATGAGACATTTCTCAGAAATGGTGAATGTATTATTGCTATTCAGCTTTGAGAGTCCGTGATGTTGACCCGAGTAGCACACCCGTGAGATGGGAGGGGTTTACAAGTTTGCAGGAACCCTAAAACTTCCTACACACCCACTTTTCCAGTATTATTCAGTGTTATGATCTGGTTCTATGGTTCTTGGTTCTAAGATCTGAGATTTCTGTTCAGAGAAACTATTACCGTAATTGCCATTGTGACCTTGCACAGACACTTGATTATCTGATCTGCACAACACAGACACTTCACTGATCACATGCCTTGCCTTGGATAAGCATTATCACATCATTAATCATTTGTGTTCTTTTTCATTTCCCAGGGTTCATACCATTTTCGGTTCCCGGTCAGACTTCTGCTTCAGAAATAGAAGATGTCCGAAAGAAGAATGTGCACTACAAGTTCTTTGATACCAAAGTGGATCTGCTTAACCACTTGGTGTCTCTTATTACCTCGGGTCATGTGGGATACTTCAAAGAGAGTTATTGTGATATTCTGGATCTGGTAGTCAACCTGGATAGTTCTCAGAGGAGTGCAATTCATACCTTGTTGCAGTACTTCGATTCTCGGCTCTGATGCTTCACTTTTCATGACTTCCAATTAGGGCCTCTGCTTGAAGAGTATGCTGTGATTCTGGGTGACCTGCTTAAAGACCGGATCCCTTTCAATTCAGAGATGACCAGACCAACTTATCTTGACATTGCCAAAGCTCTTTATTTGATCTAATCTGAAGTGGAGGCTAACTTGACTGCTACCAAAGTCGGGGTACTTGGATTTTCTCTTGACTTTCTGGTTAGAAGAGCTGGAGAACTTACCGTGGCTGCTTGGTAGGATTCAGTTTGCGCTATCTTAGCCTTATCCATCTATGGGATCATAATGTTTGCTGACATGGATAACTTTGTGGATATGAATGCCATCCATTTGTTTGTGCTGAAGAATACTGTGCCCACCCTCCTGGGTGACTTGTACTATTCAGTGCATTACAAAAATGAGAAGAAATGGGGTGGTCTAGTCCAGTGTTGTGCTCCTCTATTCCATAATTAGTTCATGAGACAACTACTCAGTATTTAGGTCTTCGTCGATCCCGATGTAATTCGGGCCCAAAAAATGAGCATGTTGTCTGCTAATAACATTAAATGGTTTACCTTGAGGTTGAAGGGCAGGAACTTTATCACTAGCTATGGAAGTTATCTCAATGTTACATTATTAGGAGTCGCTGGAGGCATCAGTTACAACCCCATCCTCTTGAGAAGACAGTTGGGATATGCATTCAAAGATTTTCCCGAAGAATTAGATTTATTCCAAACCTTCTACTTCCCAGTAAAAGATAACCTTCCTTTGGTCAGGAAAGCTGCATGTTCCTGGAAGCTTATCAGAAGAAAAGGGTAGCATGTCTGGGCAGAAGTAACGATCATATGTTCCCCGAGTATGAAGCTTGGATCAAGGAGAAAGACCAAGTGGTCTTGATTCCCTTTTCTGCACCAACTCCGTCTCCCGCTACTGTGCCATTGGAAGATAACAGAAGTTGGAAGCCTTGGTCCAACAACTCAGAACTGAAAATTTGGAGGCCAACAATGCTTGTCAGAAGCTGATGATCTACAACAAGAAGCTAGAGGAAAGAGCTCATAAAGCTGAAGAGATAGTCTGGCTCAAGCAAAAGGACTTTGAAGAAAGGGAGCTCTACTTCAAGAAGAAGATGTTGGCTGAAACCCACAAGAAAGATCAGCTCCAGAAGGACAAGAAGTCTTTAGATGAAGCCAATGAATCTATGACCCTTTGGCAAGAAATACGGGATGTTAATCTGAAAAAGAAAAAGGAGGTAGAAATTGAATACAAGTTGAAGATCAAAAACCTTCAAGAGCTCCTAGATGAACATGGAGAACTACTTCAGAAAGCCCACGAGCAACATAGAGATTACCTTCAGAGGATAACAAAAGGTCAACAAGCAGTGGATGATATCCAGAAAGAGGTAGAAGAGCTGAAACTCTGGGCCGATGTCAAGAAAGTCAAGACTGAGCCAAGTTCTAGCAAAGAGAATTAAGAGGTGTTCTTGTAATAGATCAATAAACTGCATGATTCCTTTGATCAAAGGGACCTCCTTATTCAGAAGCTTATCCAGGAGCTAGGACATCTAGACATAGCTCAGCTATTCCAGGTGGTCAAGCGTCTTAGCTGGAGACTAAAGGACATGGAGTTTCCTAGAGCCTATTTTCATTTGCTTGTATCAGGACTACCCACAAGCATGTTGTGGGATTCCTCTTTACTTTGTGTTTTGCTATTCTATTGCTGTATGAATTGGAACCATTCAGGGAATTTTTTATCTTCAGATTTCAGTTTATAATGTTTGACTTGGATGGAATCTCTAGTTGTTATCCTTGCACTGACATGGGGTTTTAAGCACCATTTCTCCATATTTACCTGACTTGAGCTTCATGCGGGGTCTTCTTCCCTAAAATCCGAATGTTCAAAGGCTATATGAATTCTCAAAATACCGGAACGAGAATGTAAAAAAACCTTGAGAATGAAAAGAACACAACATTGCATGCATTCATATCATTTGCATTTTTTCTTGCAGGTTATCCAGATTTCTTAACTTATCTGTTTATTTAGGAAAGATTGCGAGAGCCGTAAAAACCTGTCTCCTCCGACACAACACTCCTCTGCACTAGTACGCTACTCGCCGCAACCAGAGAAACATCATGGACACAATACATGCTAAGCTGAATAAGTTCCGTACCAGGATGGCGGAGTTTATGACTATGATGCAGGGCATGGCCCAGTGGCATCAGGAGCTAAGAGCTGTTGTTCTCAGACTGGATCCACCACAGACGGACCCTTTAATTGTCACTTTGGATGCTCAGGGAAATCCAATCAACAACACTGTTATTCCACCTAGAGGTAACATGCCTCCAACTCTAGAGGATGGTGGCCCTATTCCCGTTCATGTGGAAGACTATCAAGAAGATCAGTTCACTTTGGTCAATGAAGATATGGGGTTTGGTACCAGAGCTAATAATCAAGACTTTCAAATGCTGGCTGAGAAAGTTAGAGCTTTGGAATGCAAGGATACTCTAGGCATCGATGTCTATGACATGGGCCTGGTCCAAGGGGTGATCATTCCTCCGAAGTTTAAGCCTTTAGGCTTCGACAAAAACAACAAAAATTCTTACCCAAAAACTCATCTGCAAGCCCTTTGCCGCAAGATTGCTGCGCATACCAAAGATGAGAAGCTTTGGATGTACTATTTCAAAGACAGCTTGTCTGAAGGCTCACTGGAATGGTACATGAAATTGGAGAGGAACGTTGTCCTCAATTGGAAAGAGCTTGGGGAAGCTTCAAGGAATATGCGCATAGGTGGCGTGAAGTCGCAACTAGAGTTCAACCGCCGCTGCTGGAGAGAGAAATGATTGACTTTTTCATGGATACCCTCCCCGGGAACTTCATGGAAAGATTAGCAGGTTGTTCATCTAGCGGTTTTTATGACATCATCCTAACTAGCGAGAGAATTGAAAGTTGGATGAAGCAAGGGAAAATTCAGAGTAGCGGAGCGTCAACCTTTGGAGTCAAGAAACCTTTTGGGAAGAGAAGAGAAGGTGAAGTTGGGGCCATATACACCCAAAGGAAGAGGAGGAATCAGAACTCCTAACATCAGGTAGCTCTTGTTACCATTTCTGCTCCCATGAATCAACAACTTCAGCAACAGCAAAGAGGGTCCCGACAGGATACCAACTGTCGCTCCCCGGATTTCCATCCTGGTACAAACGCGAAAGTGGCGCAGAAAAAGAATAGAGTCACCAGCCAGGCATTTTTATCCCGAAGAAAGGGAATGGTAATGCTGCACAAACCAGAAGAAAGAAGAGGAAGGACACGGGTCCTGCGAACCAAAGAGTCTGAGCTCGGGAGTCGGTTACGACCTGGGAAGGTATTAGCACCCATATCGTCCGCCGTACCCGACGGGATCCACGCTTGCAAAAGAAACTGTTTCAAAGGGTGAGGGTATGAAAGCTGCAGCAAAAGAAATGAAAATGAAAAGAAACTGGAACTGGAAAAGAATCTGAGAAAGAATAAGAAAAGGAAAAATGTAGGGAAAATAAAGATTGTGCTCGAACGGGCCCTACCCCGCTGCCTACGTACCTCATCAGGATAATGAGGATCAGATACGCCGTAGTTCCCCTAACTAGGGGTACTAAAAGGAAAATGGCTTGTGAATTAAAGCTTGAACTGCCTATGCCATTTCTCAGGTGTTGCAGACTCGGACGACGAGTGCGTAACCGTCTTGCAAGATGACAAGTAGGAGCAAGTTCGCGGACGGAGCGAATGAGGTGAGAAAAGAATTCCCGAAGGAAAGACGCTTATTATTTGTTTGGTGTTTTTTAGAAGCTTTTATGAGTGAAGGTTTGCATAGGTAAGTGTACCCAAGTCTTACTCAATGAGATGTGTACATCTCACATCATCCCGAAATGGAATGCGCAAGAGGCACACCTATCTATGGAGGAAATCCCCAAAGCTAGTTCCACAAGTGAAGGCTTAAGCACACTGACCTATTACCATTATTAAGTATTTTTGGTTAAGAAGTGTTTTTTTTAGCTTTTCTTTGTGAGGTACTCATGCTAAGACCTGTCCACCACGAGTGATGACTCACACCTCGCCCCGAAACGGAATGCGTGCAAGCATCTCATAGCAAAGTCTCATGTCACATGAAAGTACTCAACCTTTATTAAGTGAATTAGAATTAAGTTTGAAGATGAGAAGAGAGAGCACCAAAGGATCTCAAAGGAAAAATTCTAAAGGGAGACTAAAATAATCCTAAGTGTTAACATGCATGGATGTCCCAAGGGTTAGTGAGGTTTCTATCCTAATGAAGAAGGAAAGAAGAAGATAGGAGAAGGGATGAGAAAGGCCTAAGCCCAACAACAAAGGGTTAATAACATAAACATAAGAGGAAGAGATGAGAATTGGAGATGTGGAACTCAATTCCCACATCTCACACTTACCATAGCCCCTACAAGGTTAGTATGCATATAAATGAAACAAAATGAGCAAGATAACATGCTAACATCACACAATCAGAAGTGACATGATATGAGCAAATGCACAATGCAAATGAAACTCAAAGAAATGAGGAAAAGAGACTTATGACTCAAAAGGATGCAACATGAATACATATGAAAACAAATGCACACTTAAGAAATATGCAATGAAAAATGCACAAAATAAAAACCCAAGACTCACAACCCGAGTCAAAATGAGATTAAGAATGGCTTAGGAAGCCAACAAGATGAATAGATAGGAGGTACAAGACCAAACAATATCAAAATGGAAGCAAAAGAAGCCATAAGATAAAGTGAAAACCATTAAAGAAACCAATGACTTGAATAGGAAGCAAACTCAAAAATTCATAAGACACAAGACCTATCCTAGGACCAGGAAGGTACCCACACCCCAAAGGAACCCTAAATGAGAAGAAGAAATGGGCTCAAGTGCTTTTTTAGGCTTATGAGAGGCTTAAAGGTTCAAAGGAAGCAAAACGGGACAAGGTTCAAGATAAAATCCACAATAAATCAACCAGCCATCTAAATATTCCACAACTGAAACAAAATGGTCCTCAAACATGTTATATCAACTAGCCAAAAGGATTTGCAAAGATTCAGAGAGGAACTAAGTCAAATGGAGGCAAGAACACAAGCTAAGATAGAAAACTTACATCACAAGTTTCCATATCAAGACTCAAGAAATAAATTTCTAAAAATTCATAGACAAATTATATGAAAATTACAAGATCTCAGGAACACAATGCAAAAAGAATGGGATATAAACTCCAAATATTGAAGACTATGGAAATTAAACAAGGCAGACTAGTCAAGAAGGACTTAAAACGAAGCTATGAGCAATGGAGAATTAATTCTGGCACGTGGATCAATGAAAAAAATAAAATAAAAAAATGAAAAAATATTAGAGACACAAAATAACATTAAGGATTTTTTTTGGGAATTTTTTGATGAATTTTTGTATTTTACACGAATTAAAATGGAACATGGAATAAAAGGAAATCAAAGGAAAAAAAGAAATTAAAGAAATTGAAGGGTGGTGAGAATAGCAAGGCTGTGCGTGTAAAATGGTTTGGGCTGGAATACTGTGGGGTGCGGATAGTGCCTGGCAAGGCCCAAGGCAGCGCTGAGGGTTTATGAAGCTTGCTGTGGTATTTAATTGGAATTAAATAAAAATGCTGGAGAATAATATGACCCACTGGATGCATCTAGCGGCTGCAGCTGCCAACCTCATTAATTGAGGTGGCATAATGCTGCGCAGCTACTGGCTGGCTGAAGGTGAGTGCATGGAACCTACTATAGACATGGCCACACGAATCATTAAAAATAGAACATAATTATTAATAAAAAAAACAGCAAATAAAGGGACATGTGGCGCAATGCTGGCCCTAGGATGGCAGATCCGACGGCTCCTGTTCATCTTCTCCAATAAAATTCTGAATTAATTACAAGACAAATTCCGGTGACCGGAGTTAGAACTCCGGTCACCGGAGACCAAACCAGAGGCAAAAATTCATCAAATAATGCAAACCAATAGTCCAAATTGACTAACTCGGCATCACTGAATCCAAATATGACATCAAAAATGGCTAAAACTCAAAGGATCGGCCGGATCGAAACAAAACAACATTGATCATCAAACTTTAAATGCTCATAACTTATGATATAATGCACCAAAATCAAATCTACGAAGTGCAGCATGATCAGAGAAGAACAAGGAACATAAATCAACAATAAAATTCCATTTCCAAAACAAAAAGTTTCAAGCCATACCTGAGATGGAGATCTCGAATTGTTGAAATAGAAAACCAGATAATCCGTGCAAATCACTCCTCTTACTCCTTAGATGCAAAATAAATGCATCTAAGGTCTTGAAATGGTGTAGATCTGAAGTTTCAACACAAGAGGCTTTGAAATGGTGAACCTCAAATTCTATGATCTAAGTTTGAATGAATGGACGATTCTTGATCCAGATGATTCACTGATCAAGAATATGGAAGAGATTTGTGGAGAATGTAAAGGAATCAAGAGGTATGAAGCAAAATGCAAGAATGCAAGAAGGTTGGTAATGAGAGAATGAGAGAGATTCAGATCTGGTTCTTTGCTCAATTTCCTTAGAATGATGTTTAGAGTGAGTGCTGAAAGTGTGATCGAATTTGAACGAAAATTGAATGAGAAAAGTGTCAATATGCAAATTATGCACAAAGTGAGATATGCATGCTTCCCTCATGATTCCTTGGGCTTCTCAGCATGTGTGAGTTGCATTCTCCACCCTTGATCCAGATCCATTAACTCCTGACCCTTAGATCAAACCCTCACACTTAATTCATGATTTTTGCAATTTGGAGTGTTTTGGAGGGAGTTTTCAAAAGTGTATGAAAATGACTATTTTTTTGGAGCAAAATACTTCTTATGCAATGTATTTCAATTTAGAAACAAGTTTGGGCCTGAACCAATTCACAAAAATCAAGATTGGATCCTTCTTGCACATGATGCACTTTTGGAAAAGTGAAAAAATGCCTATGGGAGTGCAATTTTCGAATGGCCTACAAGGAGATTGGTAAATCCGGTGAAAACGCACTTGTACTTTTTAAAAATGGTAGTCCTTACTCTCCGACTTTCATGTTTGACTTTGGTCCATTCGGAGAATTTTGATCATGTTAAGGCCACCTGAAGATTAGTGCCAAAGTTGCCAAATTTGCAAAATTTCAAAACTAACTTTGTACCTTTTTTGCAAAACCCCTCAAATCTCCATGATTCTTGAACTTTAGGTATTCCAAACCTCTTATAACATTGTAAGGACCCCTCTTGGCCGAAAAAATTATGTTGGACCTCTTGAAATTGCACAGTTGACTTTTTATGGGCTCTGTTGACTTTTTCCTTCATCTGCAAGCAACCAAGGCATTGTCTGACTTCCACATGGAATTTTCTCATGAAATTTGACACATAGGATCCTCTCAACATATAGAAGATTTGGATCATAAGAAATGATCAAAGTTGTGAGGTCTTGGTGATCGAATCCCAAACCTTAATTTGAGTGTTTTGCATAGGAGCTTTGCCTTGTCCTGAGATCTCTGATGATCATGAAATCTTCTGAGCTTTTGTCAATGGACTTGATCTTGTAAATGGAGTGTAGACTCACCATAGAACTTGTACAAACTCAATGGGACCCTTTTCATGGCTTGAAAGGCTTCTGGGAACTGCACAGATGACCATATGTTGATGCTAGGACATGAGGCATGTTATGCTTCATCTTTCCATGCTAGGATGCTGAGGAAATGATATGAGTATGATGAATATGATGTGATATGATGCTTAAAAAGGAAGAGGGAAAATTTAGGGTGTTACAGCTGCCCCTATTCAATCATCAGTTAATCTGAAAAGGACGATAGTACGGGCTATCGACCATTCAAGATAAACTGTGGTTGAATACCAAGAAGACCAAAAATTTGCACTCCGACGAAGAATGCAACATCGGGAAATAAACCCAACCAGATGAAGCTCTGGGGAATGCGGGGGGAGAAAGAAGTAGGCGAGCTTCTTCCAAGTTGAAATTGATATTTGGAATAAGAACATGTTGACAGACGAGTCTTCAAACAATCCTATGACGCCAGGAACTGGACATACGAGTCCTCAAACACTTCAAGAACATAAACTGAGACAGACGAGTCTTCAATCAATCCTGTGACGCCAGGAGCTGGACATACGAGTCCTCAAACACTGCATATAACATGAGACGGACGAGTCTCCTTCGGATTTACCTGTTACGCCAGGACCGGTAATGCACTTAAGTCTGTGGGATAGACATGCAATCAAGGTAGACAAACCTTCTTCATATATTATCCGCGAATATATGGCACAAGACAGACGAGTCTTCTATGAGCAAACCTGTGACGCCAGGTGCAACAACAACAATTGGTGCCTGAGACAGACGAGCCTCCTTCGGATTTACCTGTTACGCCAGGACCGGTAACCATTTTGACATTAATTCCCACTGTCAGGATTTGAAACCTCTTCAATACAAACGAGTATTGGATGATCATCAAGATAACACAGACGAGTGCTAAAAGTCAAATGATACAGACGAGTATCAGACGATGATCTTGGAAACACAGACGAGCGCTTCGGGCAGTGATACAGACGAGTATCAGCCACTGGTACAGACGAATACCAGAAATTCAAACACAGACGAGAATTTGAAGTAGCAATATAGAAATACCAGGGTAAACAGCAAATCCTCACATACAGATGTAAACTAGCACAGACGAGTGTTGGGGATGATACAGACGAGTATCCAAGCAAAGCAGACAAGCTTCAGAACACAGACGACTTCTGGGGAATAAAAGCAGAAGAGCTTCAAACAAACACAAACATGTGCTGGATAGTTGCAGACGAGCAACAACAGAGAATATATATCAAGGCACAGACGAGTGCAACAAAGGATCCAATACCAAACACAGACGAGTGTTGAGGAGTTTGCGGACGAGCAACAACAAATATCATATCCGAACACAGACGAGTGTTGAGGAGTTGCGGACGAGCAACAACAACTATCATAACCAAACACAGACGAGTGTTGGAAAATTGCAGACGAGCAATATTAAGGTAATCATAAGCCAATGTTGGGGGAAAGCAGACGAGCAATACCACAGAGTCAACACAGACGGGTGTTGAAAGATGCAGACGAGCAAAAATAAAGTAGTAATACCAATGCTGGGGAGAACTCCGTTTAGGGATAACACATACGAGTGTTGACAAACGCAGACGAGCGGTAGACAAATGCCCAATTGGCAGCAAGAGATGCAACTCTGCAGGGGAAAACAAGTCAAGAGGTCTGGACACTCAACTCTGACTGAGGTGATGAATACCTGGCTGTATCATCAAATACCCAAAAGTATGGCAACTTTGCTGGGAAATATTCCACGGACGGAGGTGAAAATCAAATATGAACTTTGTGGGGACAGGATCATCTTCAGACTTGGTTGGGGAAGCTTCTTGGACAATACTCTGGCTGGGGAGAGCATCTGATAATTCAAGACTCTGAGGGGATATCAGGATTTCAGGTACCTGCTAGGCAAGGACTCTTGCTGAGGATAGAATTCTGATAACTCCAACTCTGGTGATGACAGGCTTTCAGGTACCTGCTAGGCATACTCCACTGGGGAAGAATGGATTGCTACTTCACTGGGGAAGAAGAAATTGCTTGGGATGCTACCAAGGCTTAGCTGGAGAAAATCTCTGCTTGAGATGCCAGGCTTCAGATACCTGCTGGGAGAAGAAATCTCTGCTTGGGGAGATACTCTACTGGGGCAGAGTAAATTGCTCGGAAGAATGTGACGCCATCCTGCAACCTGCAACAACAGAAAACACAAGTGTGCCCCGGGGATTTGCATGGAATGATCTGTTTATCCATCGTCACCCGACACTCAAAGAGGGTTATAATTTACCTGCATGTCAGTTTTTCTTTTCAAAATTATCACCATGTTTAGATGCAATGCTATTTTTGCCGAAAATTCAGGACATTTTGCAAACAAAAATAAACACACAGTTTTTTGACTGAATATTCTTTTTATTGAATGGCCTCTGAATAGGCAAAGATTTACAACAGGAAGCAACCACCTGGAAAGAGGTAGCCACTAAAATTGAGAAAAGAAACTATCCTAATGGCAATGTACGGCATTCCAAGGAGTTCCATTTCTGCTATGACCTGCATGTCTTCGGGACTCTCCATTCTGCTTTGGCTTTCTAAGAGGATGAAGGGACTATTTCCTATCCTTCTAATATTGTCAAGTTGTACGAAACGATGATGTGGTTCAGATAACTCGGATCGCAGTTGTTCGCTTATTCCATTGTTTTGCGTGGATCGCCCTTTCGGGTTTTCAATCCACCGGGATACCCTCTTTTGCCTGAGCTGTCCAATGTGGCTTACACCAGAGAGAAGGGAGTTGCCCCTGTTGACGTCCTGACTGACGTTCGGTACCCATTCAAAGCAAATGGTAACATCTCATGCCAATCTTTGTAGGTGACGACCATTTTCTGCACAATCTTCTTGATATTCTTGTTAGCTGCCTCTACCGCACCATTCATCTTTGGTCGGTACGGAGAAGAATTGTGATGCTGAATCTTGAAGTCCCGACACAAGTCTGCCATCATCTTGTTGTTGAGATTAGAACCATTATCAGTAATGATCCTTTCGGGCACTCCGTATCTGCAATGATATCTCTTTTCAGAAATCTTGCCACCACTTGACGAGTGACGTTGGCATAAGATGCTGCTTCCACACATTTGGTAAAGTAATTAATCGCGACCAAGATAAAGCGATGACCATTCGAAGCAGTTGGCTCGATCTTCCCGATCATGTCAATGCCCCACATAGAAAAGGGCCAAGGAGATGACATGACGTTGAGCGGGCTTGGAGGAACATGCACTTTGTCTGCATATATTTGGCACTTGTGGCCCTTATGAGCGAATGAACAACAGTCTGCATCCATTGTCGTCCAGTAATACCCTGATCTCAGCAGTTTCTTTGCCATAGCATGCCCTCCTGCATGGGTACCGAAAGATCCTTCGTGGACTTCCTGCATCAACAGGCTTGCTTCGTGTCTATCCACGCATCTGAGCAAGACCATGTCGAAGTTTCTCTTGTACAAGACCCCATCTGTGTTCAATAAGAAGCTAGCAGCAAGTTGCTTCAAGGTCTTCTTGTCATTGGAAGATGCCCCAGTTGGGTATTCTTGCTTTTCTAGGAATAGCTTGATATCAAAATACCAAGGTTTCTCGTCAGACAAGGCGTCTACAGAGAAGGCATAAGCTGGAGCGTCAAGCCTGTATATGTCAATTCTGGGCACATAATTCCAACACAAGACTTTAATTGACGAAGAGAGAGTGGCCAATGCGTCGGCAAACTAATTTTCATCACGTGGTATGTATTGAAGTTTAACTGTTGTGAAGAACGTCAACAGTTTTCTAGCATAATCCTTGTATGGAATTAGATGCTCTTGATGCGTATACCACTTGCCGGTAACTTGGTTAATGACGAGGGATGAATCTCCAAATATGTCGAGGTTCTTAATCCGAAGATCAATTGCCTCCTCTATTCCCATTATACATGCCTCGTATTCCGCTTCATTGTTGGTGCAGCCAAAAGTAATTCTGGCAGCGAAGGGTAAGTGAACACCTTCAGGAGTAATGAGTACGGCACCAACTCCACGACCATTGATATTGACGGCCCCATCAAACATCAACTTCCATTTGGATTCAGGGTCAGGCCCCTCCTCCGGAAATGGTTCCTCATAATCGTTTGTTTTGAGGTACATGATGTCCTCATCAGGGAAGTCAAACTTCATTGGCTGATAATCATCTTCAAGAGGTTGCTGGGCAAGGTAATCCGAAAATATACTTCCCTTGATGGCTTTCTGAGAAGTATACTGGATGTCGTATTCAGTTAAAATCATCTGCCACCTAGAAACCCTTCCGGTCAACGCTGGTTTCTCAAAGATGTACTTGACAGGATCCATTTTGGAAATGAGCAGTGTGGTATGAGTCAACATGTACTGCCTCAATCGGCGAGTAGCCCATACCAAAGCGCAACAAGTTTTCTCGAGCAGTGAATATCGGGATTCACAGTCGGTAAACTTTTTGCTAAGGTAATAAATGGCGTACTCTTTTCGACCAGACTCGTCATGTTGACCGAGCACACACCCCATTGACCCTTCTAGCACGGTCAAGTACATGATTAATGGTCTTCCTTCCACTGGAGGCATTAGAATTAGAGGCTCCTACAAATATTCTTTTATTTTGTCGAAAGCTCTTTGGCAGTCATCGTTCCACCTGACCATTTGCTCTTTTCTTAGCAACTTGAATATTGGTTCGCACGTGGCAGTTAGATGAGATATGAACCGAGAAATGTATTTCAACCTCCCTAAGAACCCGCACACTTCTTTTTCTGTCTTCGGTGTAGGCATATCTTGAATAGCTTTTACTTTAACAGGATCTACCTCAATTTCCCTTTGACTAACAATGAAACCCAGCAGTTTTCTGGAACGCACTCCGAAAGTGCACTTGTTAGGATTCAACCTCAGCTTGTACTTGATCAGTCTATCAAAAAGCTTCTTCAGGTTGACCAGATGCTCCTCTTTGTCTCGGGACTTAGCAATCATATCGTCCACATAACATTCAATCTCCTTGTGGATCATGTCATGGAACAATGTGACCATCGCCCGTTGATAGGTTGCCCCGGCGTTCTTCAAACCAAAGGGCATGACCTTATAGCAGAATGTCCCCCACGGGGTAATGAACGTTACCTTCTCCATGTCTTCCGGCGCCATCTTTATCTGATTATAACCGGAGAAGCCATCCATGAAGGAGAATACCGAGAATTGAGCAGTATTGTCTACCAACACGCCAATGTGTGGCAACGGAAAGTCATCTTTTGGGCTTGCTCTATTCAAATCTGGGTAGTCAACGCACATCCGGACCTTGCCGTCCTTCTTAGGCACGGGTACAATGTTAGCTACCCAAGGTGGGTAACTAGTCACAGCAAGGAAACTGGCATCCCATTGCTTCTGAACCTCCTCTTTAATCTTCATCGCCATGTCAGGGCGAGTTCTTCTCAATTTCTGCTTTACAGGAGGACAGTCCTCTTTCAGAGGTAGCTTATGCATCACGATGTCGGTATCTAAACCTGGCATATCTTGATATGACCAAGCAAAGATATCGACATACTCTCTCAGCATACTGATCAGCTCTTTCTTGACGTCGGCCTGCAGACTGGCCCCTATCTTGATTTCCTTCTTTGCTTCTTCACTGCCAATGTTGATGATCTCAATCTCCTCTTGATGAGGCTGAATAACCCGTTCCTCTTGTTTCAACAATCTAACCAATTCTTCAGGGAGGTCACAGTCTTCCTCAACCCCTTCATCAGCTTGGTAGACTGGATTATCAAAGTCATGCATAGTCATAGCAGGAACGTTATCCGTGGAGTCCGGATGATCAACACTGCACAGATGATGTGCTTATTCAGAATCTGCTTATTTTGAAAAAGAGATGCTAACACAAAAGAAAAAAGGAAAACACATTGCCATTTTTATATTTTCGTGAAAAAGTTTAAAAACAAAGACAGGGAACACAGTTTGTCTGAAAATGTCCTTTTATTTCATAGAAAAATAACGATGCAATACAAAACATGGTGGCCCAATACAATGGATCCAAGCATCTTGGGCAGAATGCTGGATTTGACAATGCAGTATGCTAATAAAAGGAAACAAAATAATTACTCTGAGAGCCAGGTGACTTGAACAATGTCTTCTGCAGACCAATTTTCTAGCTCCTCGCCGGGCGCACACGGGTGGATCCAATTGTTGTCCCAATCTCCGTCACTATCCCCATCTTGGCTTGCCGTACAGATCTGATCGTGGTTAAGCAACCCAACACTCGTGAACATGATAGCCTTACCACCTGGAGTAGATCCACCAGGCTGATACCCTAAGCTGAACTTATCATCTTTCTTTTCCAGCTCCAACAGCTTGCCCCAGCCTTGGGCACTGCCTGATTGAACAACTTCTTTTGCTTCCCTGTAGGAATGGATGGACGTGCCCTCCTTCTCGATGCTCTTCTCCATAGGAGTCAGGATGCTGACGTCTGCTTCAAAAGCTTGGCATAAAGTTTCATGGATTTCTCCATCCATCTCTACGTACTTGAATGTCGACAGGTGGCTGACGAATATGTCCTCCTCTCCACAAACTGTGATGACCTGGCCGTCAACCACGTATTTAAGCTTTTGATGCAGGGTTGAAGTAACGGCTCCAACAGCATGTATCCACGGCCTTCCCAACAAACAGCTATATGCAGGCTGGATTTCCATAACATAGAAAACACTTTTGAAGACTTGAGAGCCTATCTTGACGGGCAGCTCAACCTCTCCAAAAACTGATCTTCTCGATCCATCGAAAGATTTAACAACCAGATCACTTGGTGTCAGGACAATCCCATCAATATTAAGCTTCATCAGTGCCTTCTTCGGAAGCAAATTCAAGGAAGAGCCTGTGTCTACAAGAACATGAGACAACACAACGCCCTTGCACTCCATCGTGATGTGTAGTGCTTTGTTGTGGTTTCTGCCCTCCGACGTGAGGTCTCTGTCAGTAAAGCCTAAGCCATGGCTTGCATTGACGCTTCCAACAACAGCCTCGAGTTGGTTGACAGTAATTTCCTGAGGAACGTAAGCCATTTGCAGGACTTTCAGTAAGGCTTCTCGGTGTGCGGGAGAGCACATCAGCAGTGACAAGATGGAAATCTTGGAAGGCGTCTGGTTCAGTTGATCAACCACATTGTAGTCACTCTTTTTGATGATCCTCATGAATTCCTCGACTTCTTTTTCAAATGTACCCTGCCCAGCCACAAGAGTACTTGACTCATCATTCACAGCTTGCTTACCCTTAGCCTTGGACGAAGCCTCAGCCTCAGGATCCCCTCTCAGCACAGGGGGAGCAAATAACCTACCACTTCGAGTGAAACCCCCAACTCCCCCGACATTCTCTACAGTCGGGTCAGCAACAGATCTGCTCTCCATCTTCTGTCCAGCTACATAAACATCGGAGCCATAATGCCAAGGAATGGCTCTATCGTCCGTGTACGGCACAAGCCCAGGTACTGTGATAGTTACGGGACTAACCTGAGGAGCATAGATTGTAACCGGCTCTCTTCTGACAGGCATGTCAGCTTCATCGTAGAAAATAGTAATGGTTGACACATCATCAGCCTCTTCATTACCAACTTTACTGAACTGCAAGGATCCAGCATCAATCAAACCCTGCAAACCCATCTTCAATTTCTCACATCCATTCTCAGCATTCATACAGTCTTCACAATCAAAACAACAACCAGGAAACACCAGACCCCTCAACAGTCTCTTTTTCACTACCCTCAAAGGTGTCTTCACTTCATCAACACTTAGCACAAGACTCAACTTTTCCCCATCCTCAACAACATTAACTCTTGCCCCTCCATGATTAGGCATAGGGTTCGAGTTGACATTCGGCGGCGGCGCAAAGTTGATTGCTTTAGAGTTGACAAGATCCTGAACCTTGTGATGCAAAGCCCTGCACTTCTCAGTTGAGTGCCCGGGGGCTCCAGAGTGGAAAGCGCATCGTGCGTTGACATCATAACCAACTGGAAGCTCTCCAGGAGGTGGTGGTGCCAAAGTCCTCAGTTGAATTAGGTTCAAGTCCAACAGTCTTGGAAGTAAGGCAGCATACGTCATAGGGATAGCCTCAATCACCCTATTAGCCGGGCGAGTTGGCCTTGGCTGATACGGTCTCTGCTGATAGTTGGTTCGAGGTTGTTGTTGTTGTTGTTGATGTTGTTGTGGAGGAGGTAACATCTGTTGTACTGGAGCTGCAGGAATTGTGACAGCAGCCGCATGTTCACAAGGTCTTCTGTAGCCACGGCCCCGGCTCGGCCAAATACAACGTTTGTTTCGCCCTCTCGTCTCCTAGGAGGTCCACTAAAAGCTTTCCTCGCTCCATTTGAGTTGCTAGCACTAGGATCTTGTATCTTCCCTATCTTCAGCAATGTTTCAACTCTTTCTCCAGCAATAACAATATCGTTGAATTTAGTAGCAGAGCTGGACGCCAGTCTCTCAAGAAAAACACCCTGCAGAGTACCCATAAACATATCAGCCATTTCGTTCTCTAGAAGCGGTGGTTGAACCCGGGCAGCCAGTTGGCGCCACCTCTGTGCATACTCTTTAAAGCCTTCTTTTGCCGTCTGAGCCATGTGCTGCAACTGCGTGCGGTTCGGAGCCATGTCCATGTTGTATTGATACTGCCTCACAAAGGCTTCAGCTAGATCCTTCCAACTCTTGATATTGACCCTACTGAGCTTCATGTACCATTCCAGAGAAGCTCCCACCAAGCTGTCTTGAAAATAATACATCCAGAGTTTCTCACCATCCGTGTGAGCAATAATTCTCCCAACGAACGATTGAAGATGGGTTTTCGGGCAGGCAGTGCCATTATACTTCTCAAAGGTTGGAACCTTGAACTTGTAGGGATCCTGACCCCAGGAACCAAGCCCAAATCTGTTATGTCAAATCCCAAAGAGCTCTGGGATTGAATAGCTCTGATTTGCTCAGCCATCTCTTCGAACCTCTTGTTCATCTCAGTACCTTGACCTTCAGCTTCGTCAAGTAAAGTGAACTGGTCGTCATGATTATCCATCTGAATGTTGTTCAACCCATCATTGATGATAGTCACTCCTGGTTGAGCAATAGGAATTTCAACCTGACGTGCGCCCGCACCGGTACGATTGTCAGCAGCAGCAGCAGTGTTCCTGGGTTGACTGTTCTCAATCATCTCCCGCAGACGCTCTTGGTTTTGCCCCATGCCGGCCATCACTGTCATAAAGTTATCCATTCTCAGTCTCAGATCTACCAAGTCCGCTTGCATCTGGTCCATGGCTCGCTCTCTGTTAATCTTTGTCGGATACCGATGAGCAACTGGTTGTTCCCAAACTTTATGGGGAGCTATAGTGCCTGCAACACAAAACACGTTAGTAACTGAGACACTACCTGCAAAACAACAAACATGTTATATGGATGCAATGCAGTTGTTTATGTTTCCAATCACAGGTCATTTATGCCCCAGTTCCGGTATTTAGCAAAGAAAACCATATGGGCACTGATCCTCGACTTTCAGAAACCTTCGCGAGAAACCACAATCAAACCATAACAGCAAGCAAACCAAGAAATAATGGAAAAGGCCATAACATAAATCAGCCTATTAGGCAAATAACATAGAATTCCCCATAGGGTACAAGTTTCTGAAAAGAAAACAAACAGCTAGGACTCCTACAATATGCCTGTAGGTAATCCAGATACAAAGAAAACAAACTAAGAAGCACAACCAATGCCTGAGGACCCTGAAGCTCCACCACTAAACCCCATATCAGGCCTGATCCTCTTGACTCCAGCCATCAACTTGAGGTCTTCAATCTCTTTAAGTGCTGCTTCGAGAGCTTGTTGACTGTCTGCGAGCTGCTGGGTCTTCTCTCTGTGAATCTTGTGGACTTGCTCCACCTCTTCCTTTTTGTAGGCCATCTGCACTTCAAAGAATTCTTCTTTTTCCTTATATTGCTTCAGCTCTTGCTCTCTCTGTTCCCGCAACCAGACAATAGACTGACGAGCATCTTTGAGGGTCTTTGAATTCTTCTTGCGCTCGGCTTCTCTTTGGGCTTCCATCATCCCTAACCTGTGGAAATGGGCTTCTCTACCCGCAAAGTCTTTCTCCCTGGCCTCCAAGGTAGTCTGCATCTTCAGCAACTTCTCTTTAGCTTCAATCTTGGCCCTGTTGGCATGATGGTATAGGCTTAACATCTCAGTATTTTCAACTCTAACTGCATGTAGCTGGGCTTCCAACTTCTTGAACTCCTCCAAAGACACAGTGTCAATGGACTCAGCAACTGGAGGAACTGGTGATGAGAATGGCAGCAACACTCTTCTGGCTCTGTCTTTCAACCAAGCTTCAACTCTGGGAATGTCTTATTTTTGCACTTTCCAAAGCTAGCTATCCCTTCTCCCTTAATGCACTTCCAGGCTCCAGCCACCTTCCTCACTAAGGGCATATTATCTTTCACTGAGAAGTAGAAAATAGGGGTCAGCTTCAAATCTTCAGGCACCTCTCTCAAAGCGTATCCCAATTGTCTTCTTAACAAGATTGGATTGTAATTAATCCCTCCAGTTACTCCCAATAAAGGTACACTAAGATAACTTCCGCAGCTAGTGATGAAACGTGCACCTTGCAGCCTTTGAGTAAACCATCTGACATCCTTGGCAAGCAACTTTTCCAGCTTCTGAGCCTATACCAAGGTGTGGTCACTAAACACTCCCGTACTAGGCAGATGCCTCATGAACCACATGTGAAATAAAGGAGCACAGCAGCGAACTAGACCTCCCCTCTTCTTCTCAGTCTTGTAGTGAACTGAGTAATACAAATCCCCGAGTAAGGTAGGCACAGGATTCTTCAGCAAAAAGATATGTATGGCGTTCATATCTATGAACTTCTCCATATCAGCAAACAAGATAATGCCATAGATAGAAAGAGCCAAGATAGCACAGATAGCATCCCATTATTCCTCAACAGCTAACTCTTCCGCCTTCTTCACCAGAGCCTCCAAAGAAAACCCAGGCACACCTCCTTTAATGATGGTCAAAGACTTCACAGCAGAAGGGCTCAAATAAAGAGCCTTAGAAATAACCTCAGGTGCAGGTCTACTCATCTCAGAATTGAAAGGAACCTGGTCTCGAACCGGCACACCCAGGATCAGAGCATACTCCTCCAGCATAGGGCCCAACTGAAAATCAGGAAACGTAAAGCAACGGAGCTGAGGATCATAATACTGAAGCAAGGTATGAATGACACTCCTCTCGGGTGGATCTAGCTCTACCACCACATCAAGAATACTCCCGTAAGCTTTCTTGAATCTCTCCACATGGTTGGGTGTAATCAGCTTTACCATCTTCTTTAACAAGCCAATCTTGGTGTCAAAGAACTTGAAGTGAATATTCTGCTTACGAGGATCTTCCATCTTTGAAGAGGATACCGGAACCGGAAGCAAAGATATGAACCTGTGAATGAAAAACAAAACAATGATTAATGATGCAATGATGCAATGCAAATGCAAATGCAAAGACATATGATCATCTGGGACTGTCTGGAATCTGGACACTGACAAGGGCCCCTCTGAATAACTGGCAAACCAAAAGTCCACTGAGTCACACTCTCTGATAATTACAACTCTCTGAAGAAGATCTCAGGACCACAGTATCAAGAATACCAGAACAAGAAAACCAGAACTACGGAACCAAAGTAACTGTATCATAACATGAACTGCACTGGTACAAGGGTATGATGAGGTCAAGGATTCCTGCAAACCTGTAAACCCATTCCCAATCTCACAGGTGTGCTCCGGGTCAAACACCATGGACTCTCAAAGTCGAATAGCAATAATACTTTCACCATTTCCGAGAAATGGCTCATGACCAAATCAGGGAATCGGTTAGGCATTATGTACTACGTAGGGAGGCCTCAGCTGAGTCCGGGAAAAACAAGCATCCCTTATAAGTCCCCAGCTTCAAGCGCTGAAATCGAGAAACAATAGTACATTCAGCCCGTAGGATACAGTACTAATGTCATACGACCAGATGCTTTGACTGAGTTCCTATAAGAGAACCAGGCCATCCTATGCGAGTCCCCAGTGGACCCTCGGGTGCGAATGGGTTTGCCACAAAATGTGGTCTGCCACTGCTACCACTGGAGAGGGTTGTTTCCACAAAGGTTCTCAATGATCGGTCCCTAGATGCACATAACTATCAAGGTCCTATCCCGAAGTGGAGGAAATCCCCACACAAGATATTTCCAATACGGTCGCAATCTGGGCGTGAAACACATCGCCACTCATCATGTCACATGCGAGTACAATATGTCCAATCTAATCCTAGGGTGCACTCAAGCCGGGTACTTGGCTTATCTCTCAGAAACAGTATCACCCAAGCCCACCAAATAGAAAACCAGTCCAGACAGTCCAGTATGATATATATGATGCGGAAAATAAATACTGAAAACTGTAAATAAAGCTGTAAATAAACAACAATAATATACAACAAGCCACAGCAAACAAACATCACCCAATGAAACAGCAACACACAAGCGCTAAGAGAGACTCACAGGGGAACCAGAGATTCTGGGTTCGATCCCCAGCAGAGTCGCCAGCTGTCGCTCCCCGGATTTCCATCCTGGTACAAACGCGAAAGTGGCGCGGAAAAAGAATAGAGTCGCCAGCCAGGCATTTTTATCTCGAAGAAAGGGAATGGTAATGCTGCACAAACCAGAAGAAAGAAGAGGAAGGACACGGGTCCTGCGAACCAAAGAGACTGAGCTCGGGAGTCGGTTACGACCTGGGAAGGTATTAGTACCCAGATCGTCCGCCGTACCCGACGGGATCCACGCTTGCAAAAGAAACTGTTTCAAAGGGTGAGGGTATGAATGCTGCAGCAAAAGAAATGAAAATGAAAAGAAACTGGAACTGGAAAAGAATCTGAGAAAGAATAAGAAAAGGAAAAATGTAGGGAAAATAAAGATTGTGCTCGAACGGGCCCTACCCCGCTGCCTACGTACCTCATTAGGATAATGAGGATCAGAGACGCCGTAGTTCCCCTAACTAGGGGTACTAAAAGGAAAATGGCTTGTGAATTAAAGCTTGAACTGCCTATGCCATTGCTCAGGTGTTGTAGACTCGGACGACGAGTGCGTAACCGTCTTGCAAGATGACAAGTAAGAGCAAGTTCGCGGACGGAGCGAATGAGGTGAGAAAAGAATTCCCGAAGGAAAGACGCTTATTATTTGTTGGGTGTTTCTTAGAAGCTTTTATGAGTGAAGGTTTGCATAGGTAAGTGTACCCAAGTCTTACTCAATGAGATGTGTACATCTCACATCATCCCGAAATGGAATGCGCAAGAGGCACACCTATCTATGGAGGAAATCCCCAAAGCTAGTTCCACAAGTGAAGGCTTAAGCACACTGGCCTATTACCATTATTAAGTATTTTTGTGGTTTTTTGGTTAAGAAGTGTTTTTTTAGCTTTTCTTTGTGAGGTACTCATGCTAAGACCTGTCCACCACGAGTGATGACTCACACCTTGCCCCGAAACGGAACGCGTGCAAGCATCTCATAGCAAAGTCTCATGTCACATGAAAGTACTCAACCTTTATTAAATGAATTAGAATTAAGTTTGAAGATGAGAAGAGAGAGCACCAAAGGATCTCAAAGGAAAAATTCTAAAGGGGGACTAAAATAATCCTAAGTGTTAACATGCATGGATGTCCTAAGGGTTAATGAGGTTTCTATCCTAATGAAGAAGGAAAGAAGAAAAGAAGAAGATAGGAGAAGGGATGAGAAAGGCCTAAGCCCAACAAAAAAGGGTTAATAACATAAACATAAGAGGAAGAGATGAGAATTGGAGATGTGGAACTCAATTCCCACATCTCACACTTACCATAGCCCCTGCAAGGTTATTATGCATATAAATGAAACAAAATGAGCAAGATAACATGCTAACAACACACAATCAGAAGTGACATGATATGAAAAAATGCACAATGCAAATGAAACTCAAAGAAATGAGGAAAAGAGACTTATGACTCAAAAGGATGCAACATGAATACATATGAAAACAAATGCACACTTATGAAATATGCAATGAAAAATGCACAAAATAAAAACCCAAGACTCACAACCTGAGTCAAAATGAGATTAAGAATGGCTTAGGAAGCCAGCAAGATGAAGAGATAGGAGGTACAAGACCAAACAATATCAAAATGGAAGCAAAAGAAGCCATAAGATGAAGTGAAAACCATTAAAGAAACCAATGACTTGAATAGGAAGCAAACTCAAAAATTCAGAAGACACAAGACCTATCCTAGGACCAGGAAGGTAACCACACCCCAAAGGAACCCCAAATGAGAAGAAGAAATGGGCACAAGTGCTTTTTTAGGCTTATGAGAGGCTTAAAGGTTCAAAGGAAGCAAAACGGGACAAGGTTCAAGATAAAATCCACAATAAATCAACCAGCCATCTAAAAATTCCACAACTGAAACAAAATGGTCCACAGACATGTTATATCAACTAGCCAAAAGGATTTGCAAAGATTCATAACGGA
Source organism: Lathyrus aphaca (assembly GCA_963966055.1). Classification (NCBI taxonomy): domain Eukaryota; kingdom Viridiplantae; phylum Streptophyta; class Magnoliopsida; order Fabales; family Fabaceae; genus Lathyrus; species Lathyrus aphaca. The sequence goes on from OZ014523.1 coordinate 329,330,562, forward strand.
ACTAGGTCAAATGGAGGCAAGAACACAAGCTAAGACAGAAAACTTACATCACAAGTTTCCATACCAAGACTCAATAAATAAATTTCTAAAAATTCAGATAAACATCACATGAAACGTATAAGATCTCAGGAACACAATGCAAAAATAATGGGATCTAAACTCCAAATATTGAAGACTATGGAAATTAAACAAGGCAGACTAGTCAAGAAGGACTTAAAAAGAAGCTATGAGCAATGGAGAATTAATTCTGGCACGTGGATCAATGAAAAAAATAAAATAAAAATATGAAAAAATATTAGAGACACAAAATAACATTCAAGATTTTTTTGGTAATTTTTGGATGAATTTTTGTATTTTACACGAATTAAAATGGTACATGGAATAAAAGGAAATCAAAGGAAAAAAAGAAATTAAAGAAATTGAAGGGTGGTGAGAATAGCAAGGCTGTGCGTGTAAAATGGTTTGGGCTGGAATACTGTGGGGTGTGGATAGCGCCTGGCAAGGCCCAAGGCAGCGCTGAGGGTTTATGAAGCTTGCTGTGGTATTTAATTGGAATTAAATAAAAATGCTGGAGAATAATATGACCCGCTGGATGCATCTAGCGACTGCAGCTGCCAACCTCATTAATTGAGGTGGCATAATGCTGCGCTGCTACTGGCTGGCTGAAGGTGAGTGCATGGAACCTACTATAGACATGGCCACACGAATCATTAAATATAGAACATAATTATTAATAGAAAAAAAAGCAAATAAAGGGACATGTGGCGCAATGCTGGCCCTAGGATGGCAGATCCGACGGCTCCTGTTCATCTTCTCCAATAAAATTCTGAATTAATTACAAGACAAATTCCGGTGACCGGAGTTAGAACTCCGGTCACCGGAGACCAAACCAGAGGCAAAAATTCATCAAATAATGCAAACCAATAGTCCAAATTGACTAACTCGGCATCACTGAATCCAAATATGACATCAAAAATGGCTAAAACTCAAAGGATCGGCCGGATCAAAACAAAACAACATTGATCATCAAACTTTAAATGCTCATAACTTATGATATAATACACCAAAATCAAATCTACGAAGTGCAGCATGATCAGAGAAGAACAAGGAACATAAATCAACAATAAAATTCCATTTCCAAAACAAAAAGTTTCAAGCCATACCTGAGATGGAGATCTCGAATTGTTGAAATAGAAAACCAGATAATCCGTGCAAATCACTCCTCTTACTCCTTAGATGCAAAATAAATGCATCTAAGGTCTTGAAATGGTGTAGATCTGAAGTTTCAACACAAGAGGCTTTGAAATGGTGAACCTCAAATTCTGTGATCTAAGCTTGAATGAATGGACGATTCTTGATCCAGATGATTCACTGATCAAGAATATGGAAGAGATTTGTGGAGAATGTAAAGGAATCAAGAGGTATGGAGCAAAATGAAAGAATGCAAGAAGGTTGGGAATGAGAGAATGAGAGAGATTCAGATCTGGTTCTTTGCTCAATTTCCTTAGAATGATGTTTAGAGTGAGTGCTGAAAGTGTGATCGAATTTGCACGAAAATTGAATGAGAAAAGTGTCAATATGCAAATTATGCACATAGTGAGATATGTATGCTTCCCTCATGCTTCCTTGGGCTTCTCAGCATGTGTGAGTTGCATTCTCCACCCTTGATCCAGATCCATTAACTCCTGGCCCTTAGATCAAACCCTCACACTTAATTCATGATTTTTGCAATTTGGAGTGTTTTGGAGGGAGTTTTCAAAAGTGTATGAAAATGACTATTTTTTTGGAGAAAAATACTTCTTATGCAATGTATTTCAAGTTAGAAACAAGTTTGGGCCTGAACCAATTCACAAAAATCAAGATTGGAGCCTTCTTGCACATGATGCACTTTTGGAAAAGTGAAAAAATGCCTATGGGAGTGCAATTTTCGAATGGCCTACAAGGAGATTGGTAAATCCGGTGAAAACACACTTGTACTTTTTTAAAATGGCAGCCCTTACTCTCCGACTTTCATGTTTGACTTTGGTCCATTCGGAGAATTTTTGATCATGTTAAGGCCACCTGAAGATTAGTGCCAAAGTTGCCAAATTTGCAAAATTTCAAAAACTAACTTTGCACCATTTTTGCAAAACCCCTCAAATCTCCATGATTCTTGAAATTTAGGTATTCCAAACCTCTTATAACATTTTAAGGACCCCTCTTGGCCGAAAAAATTATGTTGGACCTCTTGAAATTGCACAGTTGACTTTTTATGGGCTCTGTTGACTTTTTCATTCATCTGCAAGCAACCGAGGCATTGTCTGACTTCCACATGGAATTTTCTCATGAAATTTGACACATAGGATCCTCTCAACATATAGAAGATTTGGATCACAAGAAATGATCAAAGTTGTGAGGTCTTGGTGATCGAATCCCAAACCTTAATTTGAGTGTTTTGCATAGGAGCTTTGCCTTGTCCTGAGATCTCTGATGATCATGAAATCTTCTGAGCTTTTGTCAATGGACTTGATCTTGTAAATGGAGTGTAGACTCACCATAGAACTTGTACAAACTCAATGGGACCCTTGTCATGGCTTGAAAGGCTTCTGGTAACTCCACAGATGACCATATGCTGATGCTAGGATATTAGGCATGTTATGCTTCATCTTTCCATGCTAGGATGCTGAGGAAATGATATGAGTATGATGAATATGATGTGATATGATGCTTAAAAATGAAGAGGGAAAATTTGGGGTGTTACACCAACCAAGGGCAAAGATGGTTGATAGACACTTTGAGGCTCCACCGATGTCCTATTCCCAGCTTTTGCAAAATCTTCTTCAACTTCAAATGGTCCAGTTGAGAACTTTGCAGCTCTTAAACACAAGGTGCATGATTTGATAGACTCCAAGGCAATCAATTTCGCCCCAACCCCGAATGTGTTGCAGAACCCCATGCATCCGCATGGAAGGACTGTAGGAGCTATTGATAGTGGGGAAAGCTTGAATCTGGTGTATGATGTCAATGCCTTGAAGACTTCGGTTTTATCCGTGAAGAGTTATCTAGCCAAGAAGGATATATTTCCGGGTTGCGAAGAGGGATATTCATATTGTGAGAATTTCGTCGATGGTTATGACCGATTGAGATTAGGGATACAAAGAATGATTGACGAGGGCAGTAACCAATTTGACAGAATTCTGAAGGGAGATGAAGTCTCAACACCTATTACAATCCCATATAATTTCCAGCACCAACTAAGGTGGCACCTGTGACATTTACTACTCCTGGACCAATTCTGTACCAAAGCGAAAGAGCAGTCCCATGGTCTTATGGGGAGGAGGTTTACAGTAATGGTCAGAAGCAAGATTTGAGCTCTTCCAGCTCATCTCAGCACCAAGTTGAAAATGTTGGAGTTGGAGGGTTCACAAGGAGCGGAAGACTATTTGCGCCAGAAATGCTAAGAAATAGTGTGGTGCCACCAAGGGACAATGCAAAGGCTCAATCCAAAGCTAGGGGAAAGCAGCCTATCACAAGTGATGCTCTGGCGCCAACTCCGGATCCTGATATCACCTTTGACAAGGAAGCAGAAGAATTTCTGAGGATCATCAAAAAGAGCGATTACAAAATAGATGATCACTTGCAGCAAACGCCCTCCAAGATTACCTTCAATAGTGCAGGGTGGTTTGATCATGGTAGCATCTGTGTCGTGCAAGATAAAATAGTTGATAGTGATTGTGAACTGGACGAGTGGATATAGCCTTGCGTCCCGAGTATACAACTCAACAACTGGTCGGCCGAAGCAATCATCTTTGTCACTCAAACAGAAGAGTAATAGTCTCATGTTTCTATTCTTTTGTATGAAAGCTCTATGCCTTTCCCGGTGCATAGTAGCTCATTGTAAGGGTTCATTGTCACACCTCAAATTTTACCCCTAACATTTTGCACTATGTATTCATCTCATCATTTACATACTTGGTGCATTTTAGAGCATTTTGGGATTTGCAGTAGATTTCGGAAGTTTGTCCCCATAAATTGTACAACCAGGGTTTCCCCTTTTGGACTCATTGCTTATTTCTTCAAGTTCTTATTTATTTAATTTTTCTTTTCTTTTTAAGTTTTCAATTTCTAAATTTAATTTCAGTTCTTATTTCTGATTTTTAATTCACTTTTAAGTTTCTATTTTTTCCCCATCTCAATTCAATTTCAAATCCTATTTCCAAAATTTAATTCCAAGTTTATTTCTAAGACATGTTCAAGTTGTAGTTCTATTTCCCAGTTATGTTGGTTCCTAGTCACAAAGCATCAAAAGACATGCCAATCAACCGATTTCAAGTGTTGTGTTGATTCAAGAGTGTGAATTAAGAAGTAAGTTGATAAGTTCACGAAATTGAATTTCAAAACATGAAGAAAGGATTCATTTGATGCAAGATGCAAGTTATAAAGTTACAAGAGCCATTTGAATTGTTGGTTTAAGACTCTGTCTTTAATTAATGGCCTTTGAATTGTTTCAATCGAATGGGTGTTTTAATTGGTGAAGTTTAATTCATATGAGAAAGGAAATATTGAAGAATGACATGGAGATGATTTTAAAATGGACTCGTTTTTGGTGCTAAGATCAAGTCCAAGTATGTCTACGGTTTTTTTCTAACAAAAAGGGTCCAAGAATTTCAAGCTTAGTTTCAAATTAGTTGAAATTTCAAGCATAATTTCAAGTTTACTTTCAAAGTAAATACAAGGTTCAATTCCAAAGTTAACGTTTTCAAGTCATGTTGACATGGTTGGTATCAAGCTTTGTATTGGTTAGTTTCAAGACGGTGTAGTTTGTTTTCAAGTCGTGAAGGATTTTTATGTGAGTGGATAAACTAAGTTTATTTGTTGGAAATTGCATAATTTTGATTAATTAATGCTTAAGCTTATTACAAGCTAAGAATAACGAGCTGCAGGACGTGTGATCACATGAATGCATTTACAACAACAATTTAGGTGTCCATTTCAATCAGAGGTGATCATAAGATGAATACAAATATTTCAAAAATACTTTCAAACGATAATGTCAAACTTAAGTGTTATCAGGATGGTTATGTGAGCAACTCTAGTTTTGTATGATTATAAATTTTAAATGTTTGTGCTTTTATCATATGCTTCATATTAAGACAAAATGCTAGCCTTTAAATCTTTTGTCTCATTTTTTAATAATGTCTTTGTTTTTCTGAAAATACGCAAAATGAATCGATTCATTCCATCATGCATCGATTCATGCTGTTGAAATGATTCTGGAAATTCACAAAATGAATCGATTCATTCTATCATGCATCGATTCATGCTGTAAGAATGGTTCTGGTTTTTCTTCTATGAATCGACACATACAAACATGCATCGATTCATTGTATGTTCATTTCTCTGATTTTTGTTTATCTGTTCAGCATGTATCGATTCATGTTATTATGCATTGATACATAACAGTATAAATACCATTATGTATCGATTCATTCGAATCTTGAATCGATTCATTTTTCTGTTTTACTTCTAACAGAATCTGCATAGTATATGTTTAGTGTTTCATTTAGTGCAGGGATGCACACAGAAATTGCAGACGAATTTCAGAGTGAAAGATCATTGAAGAACACATCAAGAAAAGTAATTTTGAGTGTGGACAATTCAATGTTGAGCAGGATTGAAACCTAGAATCAAATTCATCTTCATCATCTTCTCAAATACCTTAATTCAAGAACATCAACAAGGAATTAAGTGTTGTTCTGTGAATTGAAGGTTTATGAGATAATGTTCAGTGGTACGATCAGATCAAGTGAAGGTTGATACAATAGGAAAATCTAGGTGTATAGATTTCTGGTGTTTGTATAGCAACCTTGTAATCGACGATTTCAGCAATATTGATATAAAAGTTCTCAATTTCGATTTGAAATTGAGAGGGAGACGTACCCACACGCGAGGACGAACATGGGGAACTTCCTTACCAAATATATGCGTATTGTATTCATTCTCTATCTCTATTTAAGTTTTCAATCGTTTTTTATTCATTGGAAATAGCTTTTGTGATAGGCGCATTCAACTGTTTTACAGCTTGTGTGTTTAATCCTTTATCATCTCAATTGTAAATCCAGCACGTTATCACATGTCCGGTCTTCTAGTGGCTGGTCCAGAATAGACGCTAGTATATTTGGGGCCGTTGTTTCCGTTAATATTTGAAAACTCTGAAAAATCTTTTAAATCCTTGTTAACAAGGAGGTGATCCATTCACCCCCCTCTAGATCACTAGCCACAACGTCTAACAAGTGGTATCAGAGCACCGGTTTGCTGGTGCTTTGTGGCTTCCTGTAACGTTATGGATTCTGAACCAAAGGGGGCGTATAATAGAGCTCCTGTTTTCAATGGTGAAAATTATGGCTACTGGAAAGACTGCATGCGAGTTCACATAAATTCTGTGGATAGGCGCGTATGGGCTGCCATTTAAAATGGTCCTTTTCAAATTACCATGATGAATGAGGCAGGTGCCATAGTACCTAAACCAGAAGATGATTGGGATGAAAAAAATGAGAAAAAGTGGTCAAGTGATTGGAGAGCTCGAAATATGCTAATTTCAGCACTTAGTGCAGATGAGTATTATCGAGTTTCCCATTGCTCGACAGCTAAAGAAATGTGGGACGCTTTAGAAATTGCACATGAAGGTACAATTGAAGTAAAACAGTCCCGCATTAACACACTTAATCAAGAGTTCGAACTCTTTCGCATGAAACAAGGAGAATCTATTCCCGACATGCAAAAGAGATTTGTTCATCTCATTAATCGTTTGAATGCACTTGCAAAACCTGTTTCCAATGATATTGCTACTAATAAAATTCTGAGATGCCTTAGCAGGGAATGGCAACCTAAAGTAACAACTATCAAGGAAGCCAGCGATCTAACGACACTCACAATGACTACTTTGTTTGGAAAGCTGGAGGAACATCAGCAAGAACTAGAAAGTCTAGAAAAGTTTGAGAACAAAAGTAAAAAGGGAAAGGAGAAGAATAAAGACAAAGAGGGTGAGAAGAGGCCTATAGCTCTTGTGGCTTCTAACTCAAAGTCCTCACAAAAAGAGCTAAACAACAATGAGTCAAGTAGTGACGAAGACTCCGGTGACGAAGAAATGGGACTTTTTGTTAGGAGATATAATAGATTCATTCGAAAGAATGGAATCAAGCATTCCGACAAAAATCTCATAAAGTTTAGAAGACAATCTATAGATTCAAAACAGGAAGAGATTAAGAAGAATAGAGAAAGAGGGTCTTGCTTTAATTGTGGCAAGTCCGGACATTATAAAACGGATTATCCTTTAAAGAAAAAGGATAAAGGAAATGCTCCACCAAAAAGGTATAATAAGCAAAGAAGAGCTTACATTGCTTGGGAAAGTGATAGTGATTCATCAAGTACACAATGCTCAAGTGATAGCGATGAAACCACAAATTTGTGTCTTATGGCTCACACCAAAAATCAGTCCCACCACAAGAAGAAAAGTGATGATAAAAAGGTAAAACAAGCTTACTATAACAATTTCTCTTCTATGTCCTTTTCTGAATTGAAAATAGCTTTTGAAAAACTACATAATGAAGCTATAGAAGCATTTAAAAGATTATCTTCCGATAAAAAAAAAATTTTCATACTTGGAAGGTAAAGTACAACATGCTGAAAAAGATTTAGAATACTTGAAAGCTAGCATTGCAGAAAATTCAAAATCTATTGATATTGATGGTTGTAGTAAAATAAGGCATTGTGAAGCTTGTCACATTTGGCAACAAGAGGTTATTTCTCTTAAAGTCAAATTGGAAAAAGCCTTGCAACCTAAGATTACTTATGCCATTGATACTAGGTTGTTCAAAAAGTCATTAAATCCTCCATATGCAAAATATTCTTTTGTTCCAAAGGATTTAAGGACCAATCATAAACAACAACATTATCGTAGTGTTTGTCATTATTGTTGTCATGCTGGCCATACCATTGAAAAATGCAAATTTATAAGATTTCTAGTGCCTAAAGGCATTTATCAATGGAAGCCTAAAGACAACCATATTACCACTTACCCACTTGGACCCAATAAAAATTGGGTACCTACCTCTCTCTTTTGATATTGTAGGATGAGTGTCTTGCATCCATGGAAAGAAGATGGTTTCTGGACAGCGGGTGTTCAAGGCACATGACGGGTGACATATCACTTTTTATTGACTTCAAAGCAAAGAAGAAGGGGTATGTTACTTATGGAGACAATAACAAAGGAGCTATACTTGGTAAAGGTAGTGTAGGTAATCCCTCTACCACTACTATTTCTGATGTCCATCTTGTAGAGGGACTTAAACACAATTTGTTAAGTATAAGTCAATTATGCGACAAAGGTTATAAAGTTTCTTTCACAAAAACTTGTTGCAAAATTGAACATACCGAACATAATGTTGTGTTTAAGGGTGTAAGAGTAAACAACATATATATGCTTGATCTTTTGAGTGTATCTTTAACAAGAACTAAATGTCTAGTAGCCCTAAATGATGATTCATGGCTATGGCATAGACGCTTAGCGCATGTTAATTTCGATTTGCTTAATAAGGTTGTATCCAAGGATCTAGTAGTAGGTCTTCCAAAAATAAAATTTTCAAAAGACAACCTATGTGATGCTTGCCAAATGGGGAAACAAACAAGGGTCTCCTTTAAATCTAAAAACATAATTTCAACTTCAAGACCCCTTGAGCTTCTCCATATGGACCTCTTTGGACCATATAGAACAAAGAGCTTAGGTGGAAACTATTATGGTTTCGTAATAGTAGATGACTACTCTAGATTCACTGGGACTATATTCCTTCATAGCAAAGATGAAACTTTTTCTGCTTTTAAAAGTTTTGCAAAGCTGTCCCAAAATAAAATGAATTCTAAAATAGTTACAATCCGAAGTGATCATGGAGGTGAATTTCAAAACCATCTCTTTGATAAGTATTGTGACAAGTATGGCATTGAGCACAACTTTTCAGCTCCTCGAACTCCACAACAAAACGGTGTTGTGGAATGCAAAAATCGAGTTTTAGAGGAATTGGCAAGAACAATGCTCAATGAGGGTGGATTACCAAAATATTTTTGGGCTGATGCAATTAGCACAGCTTGTTATGTTTTGAACAGGATTTTAATTCGTCCTATTTTGAATAAAACCCCTTATGAAATTTTAAAAGGTAGAAAGCCAAACTTGTCTCATCTTCATGTGTTCGGTTGTAAATGTTTTGTTTTGAATAACGGGAAAGAAAATCTTGGGAAGTTTGATGCCAAAGCTGATGAAGGTATTTTTCTTGGATACTCTCAATCAAGCAAAGCATATAGAGTGTATAATAGGCGTTTACTTTCTGTTGAAGAATCTATCCATGTTTCTTTTGATGAGTCTTTTCCAAAAATTGTCGGAAAAGGTATCTCTTTTGATGATGCAGGTGTATCTACATAAGACATACTCAAAGAAGCTGTTTCGGAAATTGATCAATCTGAAAAGGTTGATATTGAGAAAGAGGAAGATACTAGTCATGAAAAAGATAAAGAGGAAGGAACATCTGAAGTGAAAGACCTTCCACCAGCTTGGAAATCCTCTAAAGACCACCCTATAGACAATATATTGGGAGATATTTCAAAGGGAGTGTTGACTCGTTCTAAGATAAGTAACTTTTGTTCTCACTTCGCTTTTGTATCACAAGTGGAACCTAAAAATGCTAAAGAGGCCTTGATTGATGAATTTTGGCTAATGGCCATGCAAGAAGAGCTTAATCAATTTAAAAGAAATGACGTTTGGGAACTTGTCCCTCGTCCGCGAGATCATCACATCATAGGTACTAAATGGGTGTTTAGGAATAAACTTGATGAAAGCGGAGTGATAACTAGAAATAAGGCACGCTTGGTAGCACAAGGGTATAACCAAGAGGAGGGCATAGATTATGAGGAGACTTATGCTCCAGTGGCTCGCCTTGAAGCTATACGTCTTTTGCTTGCTTATGCGTGTTCTATGAATTTCAAGCTTTACCAAATGGACGTAAAGAGTGCGTTTTTAAATGGTGTCATAAATGAAGAAGTATATGTTTCACAACCTCCCGGTTTTGAAAATTCTAAATATCTAGATCATGTTTACAAATTAAAGCGTGCTTTATATGGTCTTAAGCAAGCACCCTGTGTATGGTACGAAAGACTTAGCAAATTTCTACTAGATCATGGATATTCTAGAGGTAAAGTGGATAATACACTCTTCATTAAACACAAAGGAAAGCACATTCTTTTAGTTCAAGTTTATGTAGACGATATAATTTTTGGTTCAACTAACATACACTTGGTCGAAGAATTTTCTAATGTTATGCAGGGTGAGTTTGAGATGAATCCTGTTTTACACTCTCGCACCAAACATATTGAGATTAGACATCACTTCCTTCGCGATCATGTTGAAAAAGGAGATGTTGTTTTTGAGCATGTTGATACTAAAAATCAACTTGCTGACATTTTCACTAAACCTTTGGCAACCGAACCATTCTTCAACATTTGTCGCGAATTAGGGATTCTTGATCTCTCCGCATTGGTGTCTTAAGTTTGTTTGATGTAGTTTCTATTTATCTCATCGTGTTTACTAAGTTCTGAATGTAGTCTTCACTCGTACCTCATGAGATTACTACGACGGAGGTAATATTGTTCCTCTCTTCACTTTATTGATATTGTGTGATCAATGTATGTTTGAGCAATTATTTCTCGCTTACATGTACTTCTTTACATATGAATGTTTGATCATTGATGTTTTGTTTGTAAAGTATTCTTAAGCATCCATATAATGTTATGATTCATTCTGCATTTTGCATAATGTTTGTTTTGCATATTCATTTTTGTGTCAATTCTTGCTAAATTTCTTTTATCACTGTAAAAAAAAAATTATTACAGTATGTATTGATACATAGTGGCTTGTATCGATACATATCCACTTGAATTTCAAAAATTTCGCATTATGAATCGATCACAACCATATTGAATCGATTCATGTTCATTTGTTTTAATTTCTGTCAAAATTGTTACAGTATGTATTGATACATAGTGGCTTGTATCGATACATAGCCACTTGAATTTCAAAATTTTCGCATTATGAATCGATCACAGCCATATTGAATCGATTCATGTTCATTTTCTTTTAAATCTGTCAAAATAGTTACAGTATGTATCGATACATTCGTGGTTTGTATCGATACATAGCAACCTGATTTTCAAAAAAATTCGTCAAATGAATCGATTCATAAGGTCATGAATCGACGCATACTGTTTTAAATTCAGTTTATTTTTTTGAATCGACACATCAACAACTTCTATGACATGTCCATCAGTTATAAAACTCCATTATGTCTTCCTCATCATCCCATTTGCACCAGTTTCGTTTTTAAAACCCTAACTGCCACAAAATCCCTCTTCTCTCAAAACCCTAATCTCATCATTATGCCTCCAAGAGTCATGCTTCCAAGAGAAAAAGGAAAACGTAAAGGCAAAGAACCCGTTGGGTCTTCCCATCAGGCTCCTTCTGTTCCCAAAATTCCTCCATCTGGGGCTGCCATTCTTCATCCTGCCATTGTTGAAGAATTTGAGGTTTCTTTTAAAACGAGGTTAGTCATGAAACCACATGTTTTCAATACTAGTGATGTACGAACTCTTTGTTTAGAAGAAGTTGCGGATTTAATCGACGCACAAAATCTTGGGTCCTTTTTAACTGCTAAAGATGAGTATCATGAAGACTTTATTCGTGCTTTTTATGATGGTGTGAAAACTGGAAAAGGCTACATGTTCAAGTGTTCTATTGGAACCAGAACTTACCGTTTTGAGGCTGATGATTGGCCCAAAGTGTTCAATCTGCCATCCCTGTTGCCTGAATTGCAGATGTGGCATGATCAGAACTTTGAAACACAGTTTAAGTTGAAGGAATATTGTGCATCCATTTCTAAATTGGAAAGACCTCTTGCTGATGATGAGCCTCTGACTTCTGGTATGATTAAAAGCGTTCCAAGAATTCTGCATTGGATTCTTTCCCATATCTTGCGTCCAAGGTCCGGTGGGCATTCTCGATTGGATAAGCCGGACATCCATCTATTGTATATTCTGCAGAAGAAGATACCATTAAACTGGCCCAATTACTTTGTCAAGCGTATCTTTCTTACGCGGAATAGCTCAAAGAACATCACTCTTGCATATGCTGCCCAGATTATGCGGATCCTTAAGTTTTGGAAAGTGGTTTTTCCTCCTGTGCCTCTCTTATCCTCTTCTAGTGTTCAAGAATTCAACAATGCCACGCTCTCTCATATGGGTTATCGGTGGGACATCGAGCGTCGCTGCTATTACTTCTTTGAACGCAGCACTAGAACCCGCATCTACAACTTTGATATTCCATCTGAACATGTTTATGTTGAAGAACAAAGGGATGAAGATATGGAGGATGCAGAACATCCTCCTGATGCAAATGCCAACACTGGTTGGGATGAGTGGGTACCACAAAGGTGGTCTCCTACAAACTATGAACCAGCTCCTTCATCGGCTCCACCGACTTCATCTACTACTGCTCCGGCCTATCTTACTCAAATGTTTGAGCAGATGGAAATTGCAAACAATGCTCGGCATGAAGAAGCCCGTGCGTGGCATGTCCAGCAAACGGAATGGCATAAAGAGCACCAAGAATGGCATGATGAGCATACTCGGATGTATCATAATCAACATTCATGGCATACCGACTTGGTTAAGTGGCATCAAGTTTTCTACAATGAGATGTCTGGATTTATGGATGATTGTCGTTCGCATCCGGGGATTATGGAAAGATTTCAAAGCACAGAGGTTCAGAGACGGTTCAGGCGTTACGCCTTCATGGGGAAGAATCCTGATGAAATGCCTCCTCTACCTCCTCCTCCGAGTTTCCGTGACCCCGATAGAGATGATGCGGAGTCTTGTGGTGGCCACTTTCCTCATTAAAGTTGCATTTAATTTTGCATATCATCATTGTTTCTTGCTTAAGTTTCTTTACATTTTCTGTTTAAACATTTTATGAGTTTGGTTTGTTTCTGTAATTCGCAACTCTAATTAACAATTTCAATGCCTATGCTTGTTTGCTGCTTTCGACTAATTTGTTTTCCCATTATGTTTCATTCATTGTGAGTGAATTCAGCTTATATATCTTGTTATTGCTGATTTTTTTTGCTTCACCGATGCATTCTTAATTGATGTTGACAAAGGGGGAGAAAGGCGAGTGTGAAAAATGACAAGGCATGCACAAACTCAGGGGGAGTGATTCTCACACTTCAAAAAAATTTGTCATCATCAAAAAGGGGGAGTTTGTGAGCAACTCTAGTTTTGTATGATTATAAATTTTAAATGTTTGTGCTTTTATCATATGCTTCATATTAAGACAAAATGCTAGCCTTTAAATCTTTTGTCTCATTTTTAACAATGTCTTTGTTTTTCTGAAAATACGCAAAATGAATCGATTCATTCCATCATGCATCGATTCATGCTATTGAAATGATTATGGAAATTCGCAAAATGAATCGATTCATTCTATCATGCATCGATTCATGCTATAAGAATGGTTCTGGTTTTTCTTCTATGAATCGACACATACAAACATGCATCGATTCATTGTATGTTCATTTCTCTGATTTTTGTTTATCTGTTCAGTATGTATCGATTCATGTTATTATGCATTGATACATAACAGTATAAATACCATTATGTATCGATTCATTCGAATCTTGAATCGATTCATTTTTCTGTTTTACTTCTAACAGAATCTGCATAGTATATGTTTAGTGTTTCATTTAGTGCAGGGATGCACACAGAAATTGCAGACGAATTTCAGAGTGAAAGATCATTGAAGAACACATCAAGAAAAGTAATTTTGAGTGTGGACAATTCAATGTTGAGCAGGATTGAAACCTAGAATCAAATTCATCTTCATCATCTTCTCAAATACCTTAATTCAAGAACATCAACAAGGAATTAAGTGTTGTTCTGTGAATTGAAGGTTTATGAGATAATGTTCAGTGGTACGATCAGAGATCCAGCTGAGTTGAAGATTGATAGAAGGTTTCAAGGAAAAACCAGCTGGGTTTTCCTTCAAGAACGGGTGTGTTCTTGAGGGTTTGTTAGTCACGTTTACAAGACAGATTCAGCCGTAGCGTAAGATTTGGAAATCGGGGGATTTCGCAAATAGATCGTGGAACCGGTGAATTGTTTGTATAACTTGCAGGGAATCTTGATTTGGCTCAGATCAAGTGAAGGTTGATACAATAGGAAAATCTAGGTGTATAGATTTCTGGTGTTTGTATAGCAACCTTGTAATCGACGATTTCAGCAATATTGATATAAAAGTTCTCAATTTCGGTTTGAAATTGAGAGGGAGACGTACCCACACGCGAGGACGAATGTGGGAAACTTCCTTACCAAATCTCTGCATATTGTATTCCTTCTCTCTCTCTCTATTTACGTTTTCAATCGTTTTTTATTCATTGGAAATAGCTTTTGTGATAGGTGCATTCAACTGTTTTACAGCTTGTGTGTTTAATCCTTTATCATCTGAATTGTAAATCCAGCACGTTATCACATGTCCGGTCTTCTAGTGGCTGGTCCAGAATAGACGCTAGTATATTTGGGACCGTTGTTTCCGTTAATCTTTGAAAACTCTGAAAAATCTTTTAAATCCTTGTTAGCAAGGAGGTGATCCATTCACCCCCCCTCTAGATCACTAGCCACAGCTTCTAACAAGTTGTGTTCGAATTTACAGGTCAAATTGACAAAATTCATCTAAGTCCAAGATTTACAAAGCATCATTAATAATGTCGCAAAACAAGACCTAAACTACAATTCATGATTCATGCTTCATGCTTCAACGAGATTTCTCCAAATTTGCTTCTTCTAATGCTAGTAATGACCAAAACCAAGCAAAGATATCCAAGAGCACCTTAGGTCATTCTCTTCAGTTATGCTTGTGCCAAGCGGCTTCATGCCTCCATCATTCCAAACGTACCACCACACCAAGAGAAATTACATGAAATTTGAAACAAGTGATTAGTACACAACATGAAACCAATTCACAAAAGAATATTCATTTGAATGCCAAAGCCATCAATATTTGAAAGGGAGGAATGAAAATTCATGTTACTACAAGAACACAAACTATGTCAAAGCACGAGGAAACTCAACAAGCAATTCTGAAGTAGGTTGCACTATGTGGGGATAGTATTCATGTATGAATTACAATAAAGAAATAATGACAATCTCGATATACATTGAAAAAAACAAGGATTAGTATTTGTTTATACTAAGTTGCATTCATATCATCATCTCATTATATTTCAAATACATTTAATTTTGTTCATATCATGAACACCCTCATCATAATCAAGCATTTCATTCACTTATCATCACAATCATAATCATGTTATATACATATACATGCTCATTTCAATTCATGTTTCACTAAGTAGAGTCAAAACATTCAAAAATTAAGTTCCTAATTCTACTTTTATTTAATGTATAGCATATGCATTGCATTTACATTCCAAGGTCAAAAAGAAAGAAACGAATCCAAGAATTAGTACAACAAATCAGTGGATTTTTTTCACACAAAAAAACAGACAAATTTGAAATGTTATGGCAGAGTTACAGACCTGCTGTAAAGCAGAGTCACAGTTGCTTTTCTTCTCTCCACCACTTCACAATAGTCATAGATTTGGTAGTCATGCAAGTCAATAATAAGGAGCATCAATTTGCTTGCCCCAAATTATGAAAGACTCTCTCCCCATGAGCAAAATCTGAAACAGAAAGGGACTTCTCATTAGTACCAAACAAAATCTGATATTATAAACTTAATCAACAAGTTATCACAATTTCAAATTCAAGCCAAACCCTAATCCTATCCCTATATAAGAATGTTTATCAGTTGAAAGAAAGAGGACCTAGCTAACAATACAGAGCAATAGCAGAAAAAACTCAGCCACCCAAACCCTAGCAAACACTGCATTGCATACAACATACAGAAAGACTGAAAAACAAAAAGACAATTGATTTTCTTTCAAAAAATCAAATACCAATCGAAAACCAATAAAAAGGATAGAAAAAAACGTACTCAAACAAACAATCTTCAACACCAACCCCTTCAATCTTTAACCTTCCGCTGCAAATCCCCTCACCGCACAAACGCCCAAATTCGAACCAAATCCTCACCCACCGCCAAACAACCTTCAAAACTCAAAGTGCTGTCGCGATCTGAGAGTGAGTTGAGAACCAGAACGAGAAATTCGTGAGACTTTCCGCTGAGACCTTCCGCCGTGAGAAAAAGAGAATCGCGTGCGAGTGACTTTCAGTGAGAACCATCGATCGACCGAGACGGAGAGAAATTGTGAAAGACCACCACGAGTCTTCCGGCAACTGTATTTTCCACCACTTGCATAGACAAAACCCTTTGCCACCATGGAGAGAAGAGGTTCGAAGTAAGGCGGGTGCGAAACCATGGTCTTGTGACAGAGAGAACATCGTTCTTCATTTGAGGTTTGTTTCTTTGTTGGGTTTCTATGTTTTTCTTATCGTTGAGGATGATGATAATGTTGGAGTTGGTCACAAATTTCGTTTAAGCGGCTGGTGTTGCTATTTAGGGTTTCATCCCTATTTGGGGATAAAACCGAATTGGGTTCAGGGTCGGATCTGACCCGTTCAATCCAGACCCAACTAGCGCCCCTGGGCTCCCCCTGTTGGGCTCATCCTTTTCAACACCCCCTTATTTATTTATTTACCCAGCCCACCTTTTGATTTCACATTTTTTTTATTTGTTTTATTTTATTTTTCTTAAAATTCTGAAAACATGCAAGTTAATTATTTTATTTTGTTTTATTTATTTGTTTTTCTTATCAAATTCTAAAATAATATATAAGAAATATTTCATGTAAGTTAAATATTTTAATTTATTTTAATTTAATTTTTTTAGTCAATTTATTATTTAATTTTATTAGAAAGTCTATTTAAGTTAGTTGATAAACTAGTGCTCAATTTCGCTTATGTGATGACTATTAGTATATACTTGATGATCCTTGCCTATTTCTATTTGGTTGAATGTCGACTATATTTCTTGCTTACTGGTATGATTTATTTTTGCAATATGACCATAAATGGTTAAGATAAAATACGAACACCACTAAAAAATAATTGTTTCAAAATAAATTAAATTTCTTGGTCCAACGCCAAGTAAGCAATTCATACGCCTACATTTTGCACTCACGTAAGTCGGTCACTTATGTGATCGCCATCTGCACGACTTTATGCGTCATAATTAATTAATGAGGAATTAAACTCAGGAATCTAGCATTCCTCGGGTTTTTGAATGAGTCACTCTTGAGGCTAGCCCTCAGGTTGTGCTTCATTCGCTCCTTCGTTTCTAAAAAACTTATAAACCCTAAGTCACAATTAACTAATGAAAGAACTAAACTTAGGAATCTAGCATTCCTCGGGTTTTTTGAATGAGCCACTCTTGAGGCTAGCCCTCGAGTTGTGTCTCATTATCTCTTTCATTTTTAAAACATTCAAGCAATCAACTCTTAATTCGCATATCAAGTAGTGGAAGAACTGGACTCATGAATCTAGCATTCCTTGGGTCCTTGAATGAATTACTCTTTGTAGTTTCAGAGATTGCCTAAGAGGGGGGGGGGAGTGAATTAGGCTTAATAAAATTTTCTCGGTTATTTTATCGGTGGGTGGATTTTTCTCTTTTATGTGGTTAAGATAAGAATGCGGTAAAGCAGAAAGTAAAAAGACACGACGATTTATCCTGGTTCCCTTCACAATCCGAAGGTACGTCCAGTCCCGTTTCCAAACCGAAAAAGATTTTCCACTATAGTTTTAGATTGTACAACCTATCACACCATCAACCGGTGAGGCCTACTTTCTAACAACTATAACATTCAAATGTGCAAGAACAATCCTCTTGCCACACAAACCCTTGTGTCCAACAATCCTGGATCATAAGTCAATACAAGAAATAATATTTTTGAATAATATGTAGAAAAGTTGAAGTCTTGGTTTATCAAGCAATGTTGATCTTCTCCTTTGATTGATATTTCTCACTCAACAATAATGACTAAGTGTTCACTAAAGTGTATGATAATTTTAGTGCACTTTTATGAATTTTGATAATTTGAAATTTTTGAGTGAAAAAATGTTTCATAAAAATTTTAAGGTGTCTCAAAAAATTCTGCACATAAGGTTTATATAGAGGGCAAGATACCTTTTGAAAAAGGTACAAAATATGAAAGAGTTCATTATTTCAATTTAAAAAACAAGAGACACAATTCAAAATTTGAACAAAAATAATTTCTGAATTTTAAATAGTGGTAACCGGTTACTACCCCAAGGGTAACCGGTTACATGCTGTAACGTTATTTTTTTTTTCAAATCTAGGCTGAAGTAACCGGTTACTACCCCATGGGTAACCGGTTACTTGATCAGAAACCAAAAAAAATCTTTTTCAATTTGATCAGTAACAAAGGCATGCATAAAATGATTTGTTTAGAGAGTATTAAATGTGTGTGCATCCTATATTGAACACTTAATAATCATTATTGGATTATGAGAAATGTCATATACCTTTTAATGAGAAAGTTTGATCTTTATGGAGACTTTTTGAATGAAGCTTGAGTAATGCATTTTTCTTTCTTCCAAGACTTGATTGATTTGTTGTTATCATCAAAAGCATACTTGAGAGGCTTGCATCTATAATCTCCCCCTTTTTGATGATGACAACCACATGTGAAAAATGAGTTTGCACGATTGCTTCTTATGTTTCTCCAAACACTCCCCCTATGAAGGTGCTCCCCCTCAATGTGATATTGGGAGGTTTTAATTGAAAAAACCTGCATAAAGAGAAACAATAGAGCATACTAGACACTTCTCCCCCATTGTCATCCATAAAAAGGATGGGAAAAGTTCTTCAAAAAATGATTAGTATGAATTTTGTCAGATTTTATACTAAACATCCACCAGTGGAAGTTGCCTTATAAAACTGTCTGAAAAAATTTTAGTCAGTTTTTACACTGAACATCCACCAGTGGAAGTTTCCTTAAAAATTTGTTTTAAAATATTTGGAAAAAATAAGTCATATAGTAAACAATCATATAGAAGAAAATACTAGACATAAAATATAACAACCATAAGTTACGAACATTAACATAATTGAACCTAAAACAAACAACATGGTACGGAAACTAACAATATAAAGACTAAACATAATTTAAACTAAGAATTGTAAAACTAGAACATAAAACGGAAATGCATTAAACATCTAATCACTTCCGGATCCATCTTCATCCATGTCTTCTTCCTCACCCTCCGAATTCTTCGTATTGGAAGGTTGAGAGGTAGAGAATTTCTTAAACATTTTCATTATTTTTCCGAGGGTACGGGTTGTTTTCTGATGGTTATGGTTCATGGTTGTTTTGAGAGTGACAATTTCATTGTAAATGAATTCATTTGTGTAACCACCTTCTGGAGCGACTTGAGCGGCAATATCTTCTTTATATCCATAAACGCCATTTGGACCACATATGATTTCGGTGTTCTTAGTAGCCGTAACCAAGTTTATTTCATTTTGTTTGGCCATCATCTCAAAATGAGGTTCTCTTGAACTTGGTATACCAAAATGTTCCAGAATTTTGGATACAAAGCGGATGTATGGGAGACCGCTACCCAAACGAACCTGATGCTTCATGTGATGAAAAATGACATAGGCCCAGTTGATTGGCCAATCCTCTTTCAAAGAACAGAACAACATCAACTCAAGTTCACTAACTTGAGCAAAGTTTGAACTTTTTGGTACCAACACATAGGCCAGGATGTAATGAAGCATACAGTCGCTAACGGTTAAGGACTTTGCATATTTAATTACCCGAGAAGATTGTACCTTCCTACCGAGTAAATCTTCATGAGTACCCCTTGATCTTTCAATAAAATAAGCTAAAGAATCAACATTGTTCCACCTGTCAGTGTTAGGCATAAAACCAACTTTGAACTCATATCCTTCATATGGTATATCAAGAATGCTTCCTAGCTTTTCAATTGTAACTTCAATTTCCTTTTTATTGACCTTAGCAGTAAATTGTTCATCACCAAATTTATCTTCTACAAAATAAAGAGTGTGATAGAAAGTTCTTACCAAGTCATGGTAAATTTTTCCAGTGTCAGCAACCAGCTCTTTCACACCAGATGCATCCAGAAGAGCTTCAAAAGTGAAGCTATGAGAAGGGAACTCTTAAAAGTTCACATATTTGATGCTCATGAAATTTCGAGAACGAATGTCAATGTCGATTCTTCTCTGCTTCTGGGGTTTCATGAACTACTCCTTAACAGTGTCAGAATCAGAACCGGAATCCACAACTTGTTGCTTTCCTCTACTCTTTGAAGTTTCCATGAGAAATTGGCAAGGTTAGGGTTTAGGTGTGTATTTTCAGATTTTGGATGGTGAGAGATGAGGATGAGTTGATTTTGAGTGGCTTGGGTTATAAGGTGAAAGGTTATTGAGTGGGTTTTAATTGAAAGTGATTTTTGGTCAAGAGAGTTTATGAGAGGAAGGTGGGAGGTTGAGGGAATAAATGAAGATTAGGGTTCCAAGAAGTGAATGAGAGTTTTAATGTATTCAACATATACTTTAAGACTCATAAACAAAAGAAATAAAGAAAACATGTAGCATAAACCATTATGCGTTTAAAAAAATTCAGAAAATGGAAGTGGTAACCGGTTACTACCCCATGGGTAACCGGTTACTTGCTTCAGATTTTCAATTTTTTTTAAAAAACAACAGCAGCTTTGTACAGGTCAAAAGATAGTGATTTTTGGAAAAAAAAACTTTCACAAAGTGTTAGCACATGATATTACGTAACTCATGATCAAAAAATATTTTGAAACCGATTATTTTTTAGTATGCGAAAGTTATAAAAATGAAAAACGGCGAAATATGAGTGCTAGCATTTTGTGATGTAAAAGTGAACAAAAACTTATATTATGCAACTAAAACATATAACAAGCAATTTTTAGGTTAAGGTTAGATGTCACCTTCATTGAGAATACTAAGTTCTCATCAAATCTTGAAGAATTGCTCCTTAGCCAATGGTTTAGTGAATATGTCGGCGAGTTGATTGTGTGTATCTACGAAAGTAACATCTACATCTCTATTAATTACGTGATCTCGAAGGAAGTGATGTCGGATGTCTATGTGCTTCGTCCTTGAATGCATGACCGGGTTCATTGTGATATTGATGGCACTTGTGTTGTCGCATCGAAGAGTAATTCAACCGAGATCTACACTATAATCGAGGAGTTGTTGCTTAAGCCACAAAATTTGTGCACAACAACTTCCTGCTACAATATATTCCGCTTCGGCCATGCTAAGTGCAACGCATGCTTGCTTCTTGCATGCCCATGACACTAGTGCATTCCCGAGAATGTGACAAGTATCACTTGTGCTTTTTCTATCGGTCTTACATCCTACATAGTCAGTGTCAGAATAACCAATTAAAGAACATGTACTACCTTTTGGATACCATAATACGATGTTCGTTGTTCCTTTGAGATATTTCATAATCCTCTTCACGGCGGTGAGATGTGATTCCTTCGGATTTGCTTGAAAGCGTGCATACAAACAAACGCTAAACATAATTTCAGAACAGCTTGCCGTCAAATATAATAGTGAACCAATCATACCTCGATACTTTGTGATATCAATTGAAGTACCCGATTCATCTTGATCAACGTACGTTCCGGATCCCATCGGAGTAGACATCACCTTGCAACTATCCATATCAAATCTTCTTAATAATTCTTTGCAATACTTGGATTGGTTGATGAAGATGCCATCCTTTGTTTGCTTGATTTGTAGTCCAAGGAAATAGTTCATTTTTCCCATCATGGACATCTCGAATTCTCCTTGCATCATAAGCGAAAATTCTTCGCAAAGATATTTGTTTGTTGATCCAAAAATGATGTCGTCGACATAGACTTGAACCAATAAGGTGTTACCCTTGATTTTCTTTATGAACAACATCTTGTCAACCTTTCCTTTTGTAAAACCCTTTTCACATAAGAAGTTACTGAGGTGGTGTCATACCATGCTCTTGGTGCTTGATTTAAGCCATAAAGTGCCTTCTTTAACTTGTATACATGCGAGGGATTCTTGAAGTCTTAAAAACCCGGAGGTTGTTTGGCATAGACTTCTTCATTGATGTACCCGTTCAGGAAAGCGCTTTTGACATCCATCTGGAACAACTGAAAATTCATAGAACAAGCGTAAGCAAGTAATAATCTAATTTCTTATAACCTTGCTACCGGAGCGAACGTCTCATCAAAATCAATTCCTTCTTCTTGGTTGTAGCCTTGTGCAACCAATCTTGCTTTGTTACGAACTATGATCCCATTCTCGTCAAGTTTGTTCTTGAACACCCATCTCGTTCCTATGATGTGCTTGTTATTCGGTCTTGGTACAAGACTCCAAAATTGATTCCTTTCGAAATGGTTGAGTTCTTCTTGCATCGCTACTATCCATTGATTGTCGCCTAAGGCTTCATCGATTTTGGTTGGTTCAATTTGAGACACAAAAGCCATGTTGAGACAAGCATCCTTGAGATTTAGTCGAGTTGCAATGCCTTGTCTAATATCACCAATAACTTTATCTATCGGGTGATCTTTATGAGTTATCCATTCCTTCGGAAGATCTTGATGTTCTTCAATGATTGATGAGTCATCTTCTTGTGGTATTGCTTGATCCTTTGACATCTCCTTTTGTTGTTGTGGCGTATCTACTTCATCGGACTTCTCATCAAACTTATCAAGATTGTCCTTTTCGTTGTTGAGAACGAAACACTTGCATCCGAATATGTGAAAGAATGATATGTTCGGTTTCCTACCCTTGAACAACTCATACGGAGTCTTCTTGAGAATTGGTCGAATATTGACACGGTTGCTTACGAAACACGCCGCGCTAACCGCATCCGCCCAAAAATATTTAGGAATATTTGAGTCGCTAAGCATTGTTCTTGCAAGCTCTACCAATGTCCTATTCTTCCTTTCTACGACACCGTTTTGTTGAGGAGTCCTTGGTGCAGAAAAGTTGTGAGAAATTCCATGTACTTCGCAAAAATCTTCAAAAGATGAATTTTGGAATTCTCCACCATGATCACTTCTAATGGAGGCTATAGTGAGTGACTTCTCGTTTTGAATTTGTTTTGCATACTTCTTGAATGCTTTGAAAGCATCACTTTTATGCACTAAAAACAATGTCCACATATATATGTCGCTTCCGAAGATTTGCATCCCGGTACAAGCGCGAACGGTCGGCGAAAGGAGAAAATGAAGTGAACTGAATAGAGTCGCCGGCTAGGCATTTTTATCCCGAAGGAAAGGTAATGTTGCATAAACCTAGAAAGATATGGATAAGATTGTCGCGAACCAGAGAAACTGAGAAAGGGGGTTGGTTACAACCTGGGAAGGTATTAGCACCCAGATTGTTCGTCGTACTCGACGGGATCCACGCTTAAAAGATTATGTTTAAAGGGGTAGTGTATGTGCTATCTATGTACAAAAGCTGGAAAAGAGTATACAAGTGTCAGTGCAAAAGGGGTGAATTTCTCAGGAACTGAGGCTTAGAAGAGAATGCTGAAGGAGGGGGAAGACATAGAGACTTTTGTTCGATAAAAGTTAAGTTATGCCTACGTATCCTCTCGTGCAATGAGGAAGTCAGAACATCGTAGTTCGACTCAAAGAGACTGAAAGATTGACTGGTGAACTGCTTACTTGTCTATGCTTAAGTGTATGACTCGTCTGGCTCGAGTGCTAACTGTCTTGCATTAGACGGAAGAAGCAAGTTCTCGTTTATGAATGAGTATGATGAGAAAAGAATCCCGAAGGAGACGATTATTGTTTGTTTTTGTGTTTTTAGTTTTGTTATTGCTTTTGGTATTTTGCATAGGTTAATGAGCTTAAGCCTAAATCAAAGGCTTGTAAACTCATTATATCCTCCCTGTGATTAGGGATAATGAGGATACTTAAGTATGAGATAAGAATCTCAACTTAATTGCCATGATGATGTAGGATTAAGATCATTAACCTACTTGTGATTATTTAGATGTTTTTGGGTTTTTGTTTAGTGTTAAGTAATGAGTTTAATCTCTAATTACAAATTAGTGAACTCATTACACCATCCTAATAGAAGGATAATAGATGAGCACATTTAAGCTGAGGAAGATACCTCAACTTAATCCATGGTTAGGGATTAAATTCATTATATAACAAGCCTTTATTAAGTGGACTTTTATTAATGGTGGTAAGATTAAGAAGTGATTTTTATGATTTGTAAGACAACTTGAGGAGGACTTGTCCATTAAACACTATGGTTAGTCCCTCTTAACCGTGAGGAAGAGATAGAACCCTAATGTAAGGCACAAGTTACAAGATGAAGTCTTAGTGATTATTAAGATGATTTGATTAAGAGGTTTAAACAAATTAAAGGTTTAACACTTAGGATTAAACTTATACACTCCATCCTAATAGAAGGATACAAGCATAACCCTAATTCCAAAGTCCTAAAACTTTAAGAGTTTAGTCTCTGATTAAGAGATGAGAAGAGAGACTCAAGGAAGACTCAAAGGTAAAAGACTTAGGGGGGGCTAAATACAACCTTAAAGTTATCATGCTTAGTTATCCTATGGTTTGTGAGGCTCAAGAGAAGTCTTCAAGAAGCCACCAATGGAAGAAGCAGATGAAAGGAGGAGGAAGCAGAAGAATAAGTTACTTACTTCATTGAAGAAGATAAGTAACTTAAAGAAAGAAAGTGAGAAAGGAAGAACACGAGTGAAAAAGTTCACTTCACAACAAGAAAGATGTAAATGAAAGAGATAAGGAAGAATGAGAAGTGAAGGCAAATTCACTTGTCAAAGTAACTTACCACCTGAAAATGTTAGCATGAATGCATAAGATATAAAGCATGAAGAAATGAATTGAAATGAGATGAGATGAGATGAAATGAGCAAAGTCAGAAGTGTTTATGCAATGTTTATGTCATGTGAGATGATGCAAAGGCATACAAAGTGCATATGAATGATCATACAAAGATGAGATGACATGTAAGCATGCTTTGAAGTTTGAAAGTTAATGAAAGTTAATGAAATGAAATGAATGCAAATCATGGCAAATGAATGAAGAAATGATCAAGCATGATTCTAACATGTCCTAAGATGTCTAAGATGACATATGAATGCAATAAATGTCATGGCAAGTTCATGTATGGGTGCATATGCAAGATGAATGCAAATGGACATGTGAAATTAGGGTTTTATGAATGCATGAGATGCTTATGACCAAAACAGATGCAATGTACAAGATAAAAAATTGAAAATGCACTCAAAGGAACCCTAAACCTATACTAGGTTACCATTCAAAAGGGTAGGTCAGAAGCTAAACCTAGAAGAAGTGATGAATTTCCTAAGTTTCTAGGGTTTTTTGGGTGATCTTCAATGTAAAATGCCAAACAATTTGAAAATGCAAGATAAAAATGAAACAAAAATGTTTTCAGATGCTAGAAGCCATGCATAGAACAATGCAAAAAGAACCATTCACAAACTCAAATTGGTTTAAAAGTTATGAATTTTTGAAGTTAGGGTTAGAAAAATAGGTCATTTTAGGAACCCTAATTCAATGAAAAATGTCAAAGTGTGATCAAAACCAAAAAGAAATTTGTATGGTGAGTTTGTAAATGTTTCTAAATGTCTAAGAATGCTCTCTGATTATTTTGGTGATTTTTAAATACTTAAATGTATTTTTAATTAATTGAAATCAAATAACTAATTAAATAAAACATTTAAATGATTTAAAAATATTTTTTTAATGCAAAAAATAAAAATAAAAATATTTTTGGTTTCTGAAAATTAATAAAAGTCTTGACAAAAATTTCCAGAATTTTTAAATCATTTTTGTTATTTTTAATAAATATATGAAATAAAATACAAAGAAAAGAAATAAAAATCAAATAAAAGGGGAAGTATGTAGATCCAAAG
This sequence comes from Lathyrus aphaca, assembly GCA_963966055.1. Lineage (NCBI taxonomy): Eukaryota > Viridiplantae > Streptophyta > Magnoliopsida > Fabales > Fabaceae > Lathyrus > Lathyrus aphaca. The sequence goes on from OZ014523.1 coordinate 329,356,643, forward strand.
GCTGAGATTCAAACCTAGGGGGAAGGGGTTGACTGCACGCGCAGATGGAGGGCTGGGATCTATCCTGGGTTAATTAACCTGATTTAAATTAATTAATTCCAATTAGGGTTTAATGACAAATCCTGACCATTCACGCACTAAACTAATCTTCATCCAAGGGCTGGCATTGAATCTGGGCACGCTAACCCTAATGACTTTCAGGTGACCGGAGCTAAGCTCCGGTCATCTTCTCCGGTGACCCCAAATCCCAACTTCTTCTATAGCTCACTAAAACTCAAACTAACTGCCCAGAAATGATCCCTAAACATCATGGAACTCAAATCAACAAACAAACAACATTTATAACACACGAATCAAGAGAATCGAAGCAAAACATTTTTTAGGTTAGACTTTCAGAACATCATGAAATGCTTATTTCTCAACCATTTTCAATTTCAAACATATCAGGATGATCAATGCAACTCATAGAATCATTCTATAACAAGAAATCAAATTTCTGGAAAATTTGTTCTTGAGGTATACCTGAGATGAAGCTTTGCTATCTGGAGCTTTCTGGCCACTTCCTTGGGGCTTTTCCACTCTAATGAACCCCTTGATGCTTCTAGCAAGCTTGAAACAAGTTTATGTTGGCTATTTTTGAGGTTTCAGTTCAGAGCATGTCAAAATCGTGTTTTTGTTTGAGGTAGTTTCAGGCCAATGTGAGGGGTGGGAAATGATCCTGGGGTTATGTGGAGATGATTGGTGAAAGAATTTTGAAGTTTTGATGGCTGAGTTGGGAGATTCGAAGAGATGAAGTTTTGAGAGGATTTTGTGTAATCTGAGTTATGGGATGATTCAGGCTTATGTGTTATGTGAAATGTGTTCCATAATGCTTGCATATGATGTTGTGATTGGTCAGAGGAGTTGGTGTGGCATAATGTGATTGGTATGGGTGATTTTGCAAAAATGTTAAGAATGTGTACTTGAGGTATGGGTATGGTGCAGGCCTGAGATTTTTGGGTGTTTGGCCTCAGCATGGATCAAGAAAGGCCATAGGATTGAAACATTGTAGCTGGATCACTTATTGTTAGGGTTTCTATGTGTTTTGCAAATTTTCCCTCTTTGGTGTATCTTGTGATTCAAGGCATGAAACGATCCAATTCTTGGGCCAATTCTGAGTTTTTGAAGTTGCTTGATCATGTTATGAAGTATTTGGGCACATTAGAAGTCATTAGAAGCCTTGGCAAGTGGATTTGCAAAAATCCCTCTTTGGCATGAATGTGAAAATTATGTGTTTTTTGCCAACTTTGAAAGGCTATAACTTGAGTTCCATAATGAATCAAGACATGTTCTTGTACTTTTTGAAAAGGGAAAGACCTAATCTACAACTTTCATGACCAAGAATTTGTCATTTGAAGCATTTTTGATTAAGAAAGAGGAGGTTGAAAAACTTTCCCAAAATGGAAAGTTTCCATTACAAGTCATTTCCATTTTTGGCAACTTTGAAAATGGCTCAAAATTCTTCAATATTGTGAACTTCCAACCTCTTCTAAGATAAAATAAAGATCATAGAACTTCAATTTGATGAAAATACCCCTTTGGTTCCATTGTTGGGGGCCTCAGATGCCCTGATTTTGACTTAACTTGCTCATGAAGTTACCCAGTGAACAAATGACTTCCATAATGAATTTCTTCATCAAACTTGGTACATATGATCCTTATAACATCTTAAGAACATTAGAAATAATAATGGCCCAAAATTTAGAGTTGAGGCCTCTGAAACCAGAACCCTAATTTTGGTCATCTGTGTAGTGAAAACCATAGCTCTGCTTCCATGCCTTGTCAGTTCTTGTGATTTCTTGGCTTCCAGGAACTGTGAGGGACATAATATGATGATAGAACACACATGGACCCTCTTGGAACACTTTGAGGCCTTTGGGGTGGCTCAGATGGAATCTTGGATTGCTCAGATCACAAACCCTAGATGCAGATGAACTTGAACTATGCAGATGAAACAAATATGCAACACCCCAAATTTACCCTCTTCTTTCTAGCATAATTATCATGTCATATTCATTATAAGCATGTCATATCCTTAGCATCTTTGCATAGAAAAATGAAGCATAACATTCTCATGTTCTAGCATTGGGCATATGATCAATCATTGGTGCATTTGAAGCCTTACAAGTCAAAGTAAGAAGTCAAGTGACCTTATCCAAGTCCCATGAAATGTCTCTAGGTCATGTACAAGCTCAATATCCTCTACAAGATCCCAGAAGGTTGGGAGATTATCAGATGATCCAAGATGGAACAATCTCCTACACAGATGACCTCAAATTAGGGTTTCATTTTCAAGCAGGGATTATTTGTGACTTTAGCCATTTCATGTGGGAAAAGTCCTTCATATGATATGAGAATGCTATGGATGAAATTTGGTGAGAAGATTCAATGAGGAAGGCAGCTATTTCATCAGCTGCTTGCATAAGAAGAAATTGGTCAAACTGATTATTTGAAAAGTCAACTGTGGCAATTCAAGGGTTCCAATCCCATTTTTCAATCCAAGGGATGTTCTTAAGGTCATAGAATAGATTTGGCAAATTCAAAGATCAAGAATCAAGAGGTTTTGAGAGACTTTCCATTTTTAGCATGTGACTTGTAATGAAAGTTGCTATTTTTGGCAAGTTTTGCCCTAATCTTCAAAGCTTTCTTTCATGACCAAAATGACTCCAAATGAATTTTCCTTGAACATAAAAGTTGTAGGAAATTGTCTCCCATTTCTAAAAAGTACAAGAACATGTTCATAGCCTTCATGGTTTGAAAGTTATGGCCATTTGAAGTTCAATTGCTTTTAGGGTTTCACATGAAATATCACTTTCCACCAAGTTGCAAATTGTCATGTAACTTACTTTCATGCTGTTTTATGAGTCATTTGTGACCATAATATTCAAAAGCATTGCATGAAAGCTACTTTTGTCCAAAGAAGCAAGAAAATTCGTGGCTTGATACATGTGCATTTCACAAAATGAAATTTTTGCAATTTCATCCAAAGGGCATGGTCCACTTAATTATACGCTGCAAGGTTAATCCAAGGGTGATGAGGGCATCATAGAGAATCAGTGTGAGCACATGGGCCAGGATTTGCACACATGAATGAGGGTATCACACTTTTCTTGCCAAATTGCATTTTTACTCCCATCACACTCTCCATGCTTCTATTTGATCAAAAACCCTAATCAGTCTTCTAAAGGCATGATATATAAGCAACACACACGAATTTGGAAGCTAACTCGCTTCCATTCTCTCACTCTCAATTTTCTTGCACAACTGCATTTTGCTTCGAATTGCTTCACACAACCACACATTTCCAAAACCAACCATAGATTCTTGATCCTTGAGCTCTAAGGATCATAAATATACCATCAATTCAAGCTGAAAGCAAGGTTTTCTCCCATTGCTATTCAAGTGCAACTCTATTCGAAACTCAAGATCTAGGAAGATTCAGACTCTCTTTTGCATTTATTTTGCAAAGAGAGGTTAGAAGGAGTGGATCTGCAGCTGTAGGATCATTTTCTTGGAGGTTTAAAGGATCTTCAACCTCAGGTATGCTCTGTAATTTTTAGATCTGGATTTGAAATTAGATGCTTGCAATGTAATCTACGTGTTATGTTGATGATTCTGATGTGTTTAGATTTTGATTTGAGTGAGAAATGAATTTGTATGATTGAATTTCAGTTTGATATGTGATTATGTTTTGCTTCGATCTGCTTGATTCATTAATCTAATGGAAAAACTAAGCTCATATTCTTGTTCTATGTGTTTGATTTATTGGATCTGGAGGTTTGCATCCATTTCTGTGGTGATTTGTTCTTGACTTTGAATTTTCCAGCACCGGAGCTAGGGCTCCGGTCGTCGGATTCTGGAAACGTGTTTTACATGTTTGAATGAGGAAGATGAGTTTGTAGCCTTTGATACGTTTGATCTGAATGGTCCTTAGCATGCCAACGCATAAAAATTACCACCTCCCCTGCACGTGCTTTCATTTAGGTTTTAATTTTTGAATTAATCAAGTTGTGTGGCACCTCACCATAAGTATCATACACACACGCGCTAATCACTTGGATGTTTGACTTGGCTTGATTGTTGACTTAATCTGATGCATTGCTTTGATCCTGGGGCCTTTGTTTTTCCCTGATTAATTGAATATACACCATAAGAATGGTTGAGACACGCTGGATTGACTGGGCCTCAGCTGCTATTCACACCCATCCCTTTTATAAGCCCAATTGATTTGAACTGAATAGTTTGCTGACTGCACCCCTCCTTCATTGCCTTTTATTTTTATTTTCATTTTTATTTCAGTTTGGTTTTTGATTTTTAAAAATAGTAGAATGCATCTAAAAATTCTGAAATAATTCATGACTAATTATTTTAATTTTCTTTAATTTTTGATATTTTTATTTTCCATTTATTTTCATTTTCCACGTAGGAATTAATTTTCACTTTTATTAATTGTTTTTGATTCATTTTAAATACATGCTGACTTGTGGATTTTATATCTTGATCATCAATTTGAATTTTTGATGGGCTAAAGACGTGTCTAATTATGTGTCTAGCGGTATCTTAACTGCAAGTGCACAGCCTATCGAAGTAATATTTAAGATTATCGATCCACATGGATTCTATGGTTACTTAGTGCTAGATGAACTTCTAGTTTAGCTAAGGTGAATGGTTGTCACAATTTTTTGTTGATTTTAGAATATTAAAGGCGGAATTAAATTTAAGTTTTAATAAAATGATACTAAGGCGGTCGGTATGTAATTATACTAACTTAGGTGGGTCAATCTAACCTAGGCTTATAAAGATGTTTACTTAATCTATTCGGTAGAGGTTACCAGTTTAAATACCCTCAACTCACACTCTCGTGGTCTTATCTCAGATCTTACCCCTAAAGCCCTATGCCTGCTCTCGCTAGCCCATAAGTGTTTAGAGATAATTTTTGGAAACTAAGTAATTCTAATTTATTTTAAAGCGCTCTCGCTGTGTTTAATTTAAATGCCTAACTTTAGCTATCTGGTTAAAATCTCACACTCTCGTGGTCTTGACCTAACCTAATACTCTTTTCTTACTCTCGTAACGAAAAGGTCGATTTAATTAAAAAGTATCAGCCAGAATGTTAAGTTATTAATTATTTTAAGCCTATGATTAAATTTTACCGATTAAGCTTGTTTTAATTACATACCGCCCTAAGATAATTAGCTACTCATTGATGTTGTACCAGACAGAGACAGAAAATTAAATAATAAAATGCTCATGGCAGAAAAATAAATAAACATTATAAATATTAAAATTGCAATATTATAAAAAACCTGGTTAACAAATATTATAGCAGACTCCTTCTTCCACAGACCGGAAAGCTTGGAGTTGGCGGAAATCGAAAATAATGCAAACTCTGAAGGTTTAGAAACAAATAAATTGTATAACAATTTCCTGATGTTGGAAATTGTTATATGTTTGGTTCGGATACAATAAAATTGAAAAACTGAAAATTAATACAGAAATAGAAACAGGGTCGTAAAACAATTCGGCAGAGCTTCCGCAGAAATTCGAATAAAAAATGCTCTGTGTTTTCTTCATAAAACTAATGCTATTTATAGAAGAGTGATTTGGGCTTTTTGGCTGAGTGTTGCATGGGCCTCGTAGGAGAAGTTGAGGAATTCTAGGAACGTGGCATGCAGGGTCAATCTGGAAAATAGCAGCTTCACACGCACGTAGCCTGTGACCAAGTCTGGTCAAATAACCTACTTTTACCCTTGTCACGGTTGTGACAAGGTCTTCACACTCGTGTCCTGTTGTTTTAAGTGTCACGGTCGTGACAATGTTGTGACGATCGTGAGGCCTCTTTTTAGGGTGTCACGGTCGTGACACCTTGGTGACGACCGTGACTGCAACAAATTATGCAGTTTTGCAGGCTTCTTCATTTCTTCATCTTTTTATGGTTTCTTTTGTTCCTTTTGCTCTTACTTTATGATTTAGCTCCATATAATGATGTACCTGCAAAATGGTGAGAAAAACTCGAGAAATCGAGTGTTAAAACGGTGAATATGCGATAAAACGTCAATGAAATCTAGCAATATAATCGATACGTTTTCTCGTTATCAAACTTCCCCAAACTTAAACCTTTGCTTGTCCTCAAGCAAATAGTCGGTTGAAAATCGGCGGACAAACTTTTATTTACGCATACTCATAACAAACCGTACGAGGGATCGTTTTGTCGGATAGACCGGTACTTTGATATTACACTACCGATACACTAATGACACAAGCAACAAGCTATGTCGTCGACTTCACGTTAAACGAAATGATCGGTAATTACTTTACGATTTCACCTAGAGTTTTTCGATCTTATTTCGCCCGGTTTCATTCTAGCGCAATCACATTAAGCCCTTTGCCTTAGCACGCACGTAGTGGAGTAGCCGGTTAGCGACTTTGATCCTTTTTAAGCACGGGGTCTGGTACACGAGTGCGGTAACCCTACATATTTTATCCGATTTGGAGGTTGTGGGGGATCGAGCCGTAGCACGCCCTACCGAGTTCAGAACCAGTACCTCTGAACCAACCCGCAATGGACTCCTTCTCATATTTCTCGTTTCTTGTATGCGACCGTGTACTTTGGTGCAATTTCTTTTCATTTTGCATTGAGATATGAAGGATCATTATTGATTAGGCATCAAACGCTTATATTCATCGGCTCTCCACGTGGTTTGTGTTCAGACAGTGCTGACTGCTAGTATAAACTACTAGGGGTTACTTTTGAACTGAAACTTAAAGTGTACTCGTAATGATAATCGGAATGGAATCGCTTAAGTGGGAAGTCAAAGGTGTCAAGATTGTATTGGTCTTGTTTAATCGTTCTCGGCTTCCTAATTACGATTCTGTAGGTAAGTCGGGTAATGCGAATAATTAAAGATTTTTTTCTGGTATGGCTAAATAAACGGGGAAAATTCGAAACTAAAGAAAATAGCATAAAGATTTGCTCGTTTCATTAACTTGCGAAAAGAAATACAACAGAATTGAAAATACAACGAAATGGAAAAGTGCGAAAAAGGGAAAATGCGGAAATGAAAGGTACCTCTCCCACACAATATCAGACATTGTCCTCAATGTTGTGATATAGATGCGGTAAAAGTACAAATGACAAAAACGAAAAACAAACATAAGCAAACTAAAACTATGGCTGCTGAGGACCGCGGGCCCAGCTTCTGGTGCGGGAGCGGCGTCTGGAAGGAGTCGCTTCAGGGTCAGAACCGGTGCCGGTGGCAGCAGTGATGTCAATGCGGAGGGCTTCTAGCTCGCTGAAAATTTCGTCGAGCTTCTCATTAGTAGATGTCTGGTTTGCTGCAATAGTGTCGAGTAAAGCATCATACTGCTCCTTCTGCCTTCGCTCCAGTGCGGCGTTCATCTGGTTCTGCTGATGAATCGCACGGAGGACATCCTCAAGAGTGAATTCTGGAGCAGGAGGCTGTCGGGCAGATGTCTCTGGTATATCCTGGACAGGCTCAGCTGCATCCATAGCGTCCTACATCTCATCCGTTGGAGGGTCTGCCTGATCATCATGAATAGGGACGTGATCGGCAGCATCTGGTAAAATAAAGAGCCAGTTGGCTCGGTTGGATGGGTCGATGCGGTCGCGGGACTGCAGAATGATATGGTGGAAAATGGTGCCATGGACAACAGGGCTATACCTGCCATCCTCTCGCTGCGCAATCAGGTGAGCGGACCTGCAATAACTCTTGGTGAGGAATTCTGCTTCTCTGAAAGGCTGATTTACGACCAAGTCACCAAGCCCCAACTGAATGGCGAGGGAGGTGACAATGCCGCCTATGAAAAATGGGGTTGATCCTCTATGCGCGATAGCCTGCATGTGATAAATCATGAACGGGGCAGCGTTGATCGGCTCGTCATTTAGAGCACAGTGCAAGAATAGAAGCTCCTTGGAGTTGAGCTTATGGTTGCTTTCTCGAGCGAATATGGTGTTGCAAATGACTCGGTGGAAATAGCGGATTGCCGGGTTGTGAATGTGTGTAGCATTGAGGCTTTGGAAGGCTGAGGCACGGGTATTGTTTATGTCGTGCCATAAAGTGAAAGCGGTTTCACTAAAATTATCCGGCACGCGGAGATAAGCTTCAGTCCCGTGATCGAAGCCTAGCAACTCGGCTATCCTGTTTTGCGAAAGGTTAAACTCTTGGCCATGCAATCTGAATTTTGCGAAACCGGTGAGCTGACTCTGAGAACCGGCAGGAGTGGTGTACTGGAACGAGCTAAGGAACTCCAATGTCAGAAGCTTGAATGTGGGCTGAGGCTGACTGCAAAGATCCCACAGACCGACTTTTTGAAGCAGGCTCTGGACACTGGTAAGCATTCTGAGTTCCCTCAAACAGAAAGTGTCGATATAACGTGTAGGTTGCACACCGCGGTTCTGGAATCGGATAAATCGTTCTCTCTGGGTTTCTCCAGCATCACCTTCTCTGAATTGAATGGTATCCATTGCATGCAAGAGGTAGAGTGAAAGATGAAGATTTTTGATGTTTTGTGAAAAATGATAAAATGAGAGAAATAATGAATCGGGGTAAATATTGGAAGGTTAGAATGTGATAGGTGGTGATAATGGGAGGTTAATGAGTTTAAAGTTGGTAATGGGGGGGTTACGGAAGTTATGGAGAAAATGGGTGGTTTTTGGAAGTTATGGAGGAAGAAGAAGAAGAGGTCACGAAGAGAAACAGTTTTGTTTCTCACGAATCCTGTAATAAGGGTTGTCACGGTCGTGATAGGGGCGCGACGGTCGTGACACGCTAAATAAGCACGTCACGATCGTGAGATGGGTGTGACGATCGTGAGGGTTGATTTCCTTGAATAATTTCCAGAAACATTATCTCTTACGCTTCATATAATTTATATAGTAATTTTTGGTCACTTCTTCACTCAATATTTAATATAAACACCATATAATAATTAGTTTCAATATAGTACTTGTATATTTGCATGGCACGAGAGATTTTATAGAAAATAATTCAATCCAAGCATAACAGTACATATAATGAAGACATATAAATTAATTAAAATGGAAAAAATTTGTAAACTAAAAGTGCATTGCATATGGTAATTGAAATGAAATTACATAAATGAAAATACGGTACGAAATTGTTTGCGAAAAATAAATCTAACTAGAAACGAAAACAATGAGAAAATAAACTAAATCACTTATAGCATTTTCAAAAGCGTTTCTTCAAATCTTCGATTGCGGAGTTCAAGTGATAGAATTGTTCGCAGGTTATGTCAGTCAAACCTATAATATCCAATCGCATGCTTTTAATGTCTTCCTTAAATGAATTAAAGTCAGTTTGGTAAGCTTCAAGAGTGTTCATAATATTCTGTAAGTTGTTAGCATAATCTCCTTGATTCACTTCAGGGGTTTCATTTACTTCTTCAGTGTGGTCAATGTCATGGTAACCAGGAGGTGTCTCAGGGTCAGTTTCGACATCGGTCATTATATCATCTTTTATCTTGTAAGACTGAGGTGTTTCAGGAGTAGATGGATAATCAGGTGGGGTTAACTCATAAAGCCAGTTATCCTTATTGTGAACACTTACTCTAGCATGGTTTGGCAATGTGAATAGGGTTACTACTTCATTCCGGATTAGGTACTCAAAAGGTGGATGTCCTAAATTCCTTATGATATGTCTATTAAAGCAGAAGTTAAGATTCATAGGACGGATTGTACCTAGACGGTTGCACCTGTGCAGTTGGTACCTAAGTCCTATGGCATAAGCAATCATGGTTACAAGACCTCCTACTAATATAGGTAATTCAGGTTCTTCTTGGATACGGGTGAAGGTTTGCATCATGAAAGGTACGCCATTAACAGGCTGTCCATTAGTGAAACATGACATAATAAATATCTCATCTTTAGAAACTCCGGTAATGTTTTCTTCTTTTCCAAAGAAGGTGTGGGCAAGGATTTTATGGAAGTAACGGAGAGCAGGGTTATGGATCTCATCATTATTCATGCTATTTGGTTCAGGGTGGTAGTTTCCGGTTAAAGTTCCCCAAAAGAAATCTAGCTCAATATCCATCAATTCTACCTGTGTGGTAGTAAAAGCAAATGGTCTACTAGGGAATCCTAATAAATCAGCTAGTTCTTTATGGTTAAAGTCATATTCTATTCCAAACAGGCGGAAACTGATAAATCCTTTCCTAAATCCAAAACCGCGCTCGGGTAGGTAAACTAAAGAGCTAAGGAACTCAAGGGTGAGCTCGCGGTAAGTCACAAACTTATGTTGGATTAATGCATTTTCCCATCCAAGTCGGTTAAACAAGTACAGGATGTTATCATGTATACCTAGGGTTTCCATAGTCTGATCATCCGGATACAGGGTCAAATCCATTTGCCGCTGTGATAACTCTTCAAACTTCATTCTTTGGTTCCTACCTCTAAATTTGGTTTCCATATGGTTTATGGGTTGGTTAGCCATGGTCAGTACAAATATGGAGGAAACAAATCAGGGGAAGAAGGAAAGTGGAAAAGACTTTTAGAAAATCTGTAAAAAGTGATTTAAGATAAAAATAAGAAAATGAAATGCATAATTTAAAGTAATACTAGTAATATGAAATAAAACTATAAAATGACAAAACAATTAAATAAATAATAAAACGATAAATAACAATATGAAATAGTTTAAATAATTAAATGAGTAAATGGGTTGCCTCCCACTAAGCGATGTTTTTATCGTCATAAGCCTGACGTAATGCATAGGTTTAGATTAATCAGGGGAATCAATGGACAACTCTAAAAGCCTTAGATTATTTGCATAATCTCTATTTTCAACTTTATGATAATGTTTTAAACGTTGTCCGTTTACTATGAATGGTTCACTATTCCTACCCTTAATTTCTATTGCTCCACTCGGGAATACTTTAGTTATTTCAAAGGGTCCTGACCATCTAGATTTTAATTTTCCAGGAAAGAGCCTAAGTCTTGAGTTAAAGAGGAGTACAACGTCTCCCACACTAAATTCTTTCCTAGATAGGCGTTTATCATTCCATCGCTTAGTTCTTTCTTTATATATCTTAGCATTCTCATAAGCATCTAACCTTAATTCTTCTAATTCGTTAATGTCTAGGATTCGCTTTTCTCCTGCAGCATTATAGTTTATATTGAGAGTTCTAATCGCCCAATAAGCTTTGTGTTCTAGTTCTACTGGGAGGTGACAAGATTTTCCATAAACTAGTTTGAAAGGTGTAGTACCTATGGGTGTCTTGTAAGCGGTCCTATAAGCCCATAAAGCTTCATTAAGTTTAGATGACCAATCTTTCCGAGATATGGCGACAGTCTTTTCTAAGATTTGTTTAATTTCTCTGTTTGAGACTTCGACTTGTCCACTTGTTTGTGGGTGATATGGTGTAGCCACACGGTGTCTTACTCCATACTTAGATAGTAATTTGTCAAAGATTTTTGAAATGAAGTGCGAGCCACCGTCACTTATGACGAGTCTAGGCACACCAAATCTGGGAAAGATTATATTTTTGAAAAGCTTTATTACTACTCGTGTATCGTTTGTAGGAGAAGCTATGGCTTCAATCCATTTTGAAACATAATCAACAGCTACGAGTATGTAATTATTACCGAAAGATGATGGGAATGGTCCCATGAAATCTATTCCCCAGACGTCAAAGATTTCTACTTCTAATATTCCTTTTTGAGGCATTTCATCTCTTCTTGAAATATTGCCAGTGCGTTGACACCGGTCGCAATTTATAACAGCGATGTGGACATCCTTCCATAGATTAGGCCAGAATAAACCGGCTTGCAAGATTTTTGCACAAGTTTTGGAAGTGCTTGCATGTCCACCATAAGGAGATGAATGACATTGAGCAATGACATCTTCTATTTCTTCTTCGGGAATACATCGACGAAAGATTCCATCGGGTCCTCTTTTGAACAATAATGGTTCATCCCAATAGTAATGTTTTAGATTATGAAAGAATTTCTTTTTCTGCTGATAGGTTAGATCGGGTGGAAGAGCTCCTGCGGCTAGGTAGTTGACAATGTCAGCGTACCATGGCAGTCCTACAGTTGTCTGGATTGTTTCCACGGGTTCTGATTCATTTATGTCTAACTGAGCTAGGTCGCTTCCTATTTGTGCTATCAGCTGTTCATACAGAAAATCATCGTTAATCGGCACTTGTTCGGGTTTAATACCTTCTATTCTAGATAAATGGTCCGCTACGACGTTCTCAGTACCTTTCTTATCTTTTATTTCGAGATCAAACTCTTGTAAGAGTAAAATCCATCTCAAGAGTCTTGGTTTAGCATCTTTCTTAGTTAATAAATATCGGATAGCAGCATGGTCTGTGTAAATGATTATTTTCGCTCCTACCAGGTAAGAACGGAATTTGTCAAGCGCAAAGACAACTGCTAACAATTCTTTTTCGGTAGTGGCGTAGTTCATCTGGGCAGAATCTAAGGTTCTACTGGCATAGTAAATCACATGAAGTTTCTTTTCCTTCCTCTGGCCTAGAACTGCGCCTACAGCATAGTCACTCGCATCGCACATGATTTCGAAAGGTAATCTCCAGTCAGGGGGTTGCATGATTGGTGCGGTGATGAGGGCTGTTTTTAGAGTTTCGAATGCTTTAAGACAATCTTCATTGAATATGAACTCAGCGTCTTTCATTAATAAACCAGTAAGAGGTTTAGTGATTTTCGAGAAATCTTTGATGAATCGTCGGTAAAAACCGGCGTGTCCTAAAAAGCTTCGTATTTCTCGAACGGTTTTAGGGGGTTGAAGATCTTTTATGACTTCAATCTTAGCTTTATCAACTTCAATTCCATTGTCGGATATTACGTGACCTAATACGATTCCTTCATTGACCATAAAATGACATTTCTCCCAGTTAAGCACAAGGTTTACTTTTACACATCTTTCTAACACCATTTCTAAGTTTGATAAACATCCTTCAAAACTTTGCCCGCATACAGAGAAGTCGTCCATGAACACTTCCATGATGTTGTCTATAAAATCTGCGAAGATTGACATCATACATCTTTGAAAGGTTGCAGGAGCGTTGCATAATCCAAAGGGCATTCGTCTATAAGCGAACGTTCCATATGGGCATGTGAATGTAGTCTTCTCTTGATCATCAGGATGGATAGGGATTTGGAAAAATCCTGAGTATCCGTCAAGATAACAGAAGTAAGAATGCTTGGCTAATCGTTCTAACATTTGATCTATAAAAGGTAGTGGGAAATGATCTTTTCGAGTGGCTTTGTTTAGTTTACGATAATCTATGCACACTCTATATCCTGTCACTACTCTTTGCGATATCGATTCGCCTTGAGCGTTTTTCACAACAGTGATACCTCCTTTCTTTGGCACTACATGTATTGGACTAACCCATTCACTATCAGAGATTGGATATATTATTCCGGCATCTAGTAATTTTTTAACTTCTTCTTTTACTACAGTGCTAAGGGTTGGGTTAATTCTTCTTTGAGATTCTCTGGAGGTTCTGCAATCTTCTTCTAGCAGAATACGATGCATACAGACTGAAGGACATATTCCTTTGAGATCAGATATGTTATATCCTAACGCAGTTGGATATTTCTTCAAGACATCTAAAAGTTTCTTCGTTTCTATAGTTCCTAAACTGGAATTTATTATAACTGGTCTTTTACATTCAACGTCTAAGAATTCGTATCTTAGGTTATGAGGTAAAGTTTTTAATCCTAATGTAGGTTTATCTTTACTTGGCATGGGATCCGGTGTAAGTGCTAAACTTTCGCTTAGACTATCATCCTGATATGGTTTACGCCAATTATCATCTTCGAAAATCGGAGGGATTTGAATTTTCATTATTTCAGAATAAGTGGTCTCTTTCAGTTCCATTTCTCTTACACATTCGTCAATTACGTCCAATAGATAGCATGTATCCTCTATAGCTGGTGATTGTAAGAATTGTGTTAAAATAAATTCAACTTTTTCTTCACCTACTTCAAAGGTTAGCTTTCCTCTTTTTACGTCTATTATGGCTCCGGCGGTAGCTAAGAATGGTCTTCCTAGAATGATAGGTGTAGTGGAGTCTTCAGAGATGTCCATGATTATAAAATCAGTAGGGATGTAGAATTGTCCTATACGTACTGGGACGTTTTCTAGTATGCCTACAGGATATTTAACAGAGCGATCGGCTAGTTGAACAGACATTTTAGTTGGTCTTAGGTCTCCCATGTCTAGCCTTTTGCAAATCGTTAAGGGCATAACACTGATACTGGCTCCTAAATCGCATAGAGCTTTGTCAATGACGAATTTTCCTATTACACAGGGTATAGAGAAACTTCCTGGATCTTTTAGCTTAGGAGGCATTTTATTCTGAATTATGGCGCTACACTCGGCAGTAAGTGTAACTATTCCGTTATCCTCTATCTTTTTCTTATTGGATAAGATTTCTTTTAAAAACTTAGCATACGAGGGTATTTGGGTAATTGCTTCTGTAAACGGAATAGTAACATTCAACTGTTTCAGAAGTTCAACAAATTTCTTAAATTGACCCGTCGTTTTGGAATTTGTTAATCTTTGAGGGTACGGAATTGGTGGTTTATAGGGTGGTGGAGGCACATAAGGTTGTTCTTTCTCCACTACCTCTTGATTGTCATCTTCCTTTTCTTCTGGATCATTCACCACTTCAGTCGATTTATCCGGTTTTTGGTACATGGCTGGATTGTCAAGTCTTGGATCGGTAGGTCCGTCAAGTTCCTTGCCACTTCTTAATATTACGGCATTGGCATGTCCTTTCGGATTAGGTTGAGGTTGTCCAGGGAATACTCCAGCTGGTGCAGCAGTAGGTGCTTGTTGTTGAGCTACTTGTGAAATCTGAGTTTCAAGCATTTTGTTATGTGTAGCTAATGCATCTACCTTGCTCACTAATTGTTTAATCTGCTCACTAGTGTGAATGTTTTGGTTTAAGAAGTCCTTGTTTGTTTGAGATTGGTTAGCTATAAAGTTCTCCATCATCAACTCAAGGTTCGATTTTCTAGGGACATTGGGAGCAGTCTTTTGATATCCTGGTGATGTAGCTGGTGCTTGACCTGGTGCGTACAAAGCATTGTTATTCTTATAGGAGAAGTTCGGATGCTTTTTCCAACCTGGGTTGTATGTGTTTGAGTATGGGTTCCCTTGAGCATAATTCACTTGATCAGTGGGAGTACCTGTCAATAGTTGACAATCAGAAACTTCGTGTCCTGGGACTCCACATAACTCACAGTTAGGTGTTACTGCAGCCACGGTGGCTGTTGGTGTTATGGCCAAGTTGTCGATATTTTGGCTTAGTTGGTCAAACTTCGCATTGACTTGGTCCATACTACTCACTTCGTACATACCTCCTTTTGTTGGTTTCTCAGTTGCGACTCTCTCGCTTCCCCAAAGGTAATGATTTTGAGCCATACTTTCGATAAGTGCATAAGCATCATTATATTCTTTATCCATCAATGCACCGCCTGCGGAAGCGTCAATTGTCATTCTTGTATTGTACAAGAGTCCATTATAGAAGGTATGGATGACCATCCATTCTATTAATCCGTGATGTGGACAAAGTCTCAGCAGATCCTTATAGCGTTCCCAAGCTTCGAATAATGATTCGCTTTCCCTTTGCTTAAATCCGTTGATCTGAGCTCTCAGCATAGCTGTCTTGCTAGGTGGAAAATATCTATTCAAGAAAACTCTCTTAAGTTCCTCCCACGTAGTTACTGAGTTCGAAGGCAGAGATTGAAGCCAAGCTCTTGCTCTGTCTCGAAGCGAAAAGGGAAATAAACGTAGTCTAATAGCTTCTTGGGTAACTCCATTGGCTTTTACGGTATCTGCATATTGCACAAAGATCGAAAGATGAAGATTCGGATCCTCGGTAGGATTTCCGGCGAATTGATTTTGTTGCACGGCTGATATCAACGAAGGTTTTAGTTCGAAATCATTTCGGTTGATAGCCGGTGCTGCAATGCTTGAATGCGGTTCAGCTTGCGAAGGACTGGCGTAATACTTAAGCGGATGAGTCTGTTCTTCATCCATCTCTGCGTCCTTTGATGTTACGACTGGTTTAGGCGGATCTAATTGAAGATCTGGAATACTGTAACTTTTTTCGTAATCGAATATACGTCTTCTTACGTGTAATAAGCATTCCGATTCAGGGATTAGAGGTTGCAAGTCTTCGCTTTTAGAGCGAGTACTTGGCATACACTCGGAGATTAAATTAAATTAAATAGTTGATACCTTAGTCTAGACAATGCTACCTAAATGCACTAGTAACTAAATTAAGGAATCCCCGGCAACGGCGCCAAAAACTTGATGGGCTAAAGACGTGTCTAATTATGTGTCTAGCGGTATCTTAACTGCAAGTGCACAGCCTATCGAAGTAATATTTAAGATTATCGATCCACAGGGATTCTATGGTTACTTAGTGCTAGATGAACTTCTAGTTTAGCTAAGGTGAATGGTTGTCACGATTTTTTGTTGATTTTAGAATATTAAAGGCGGAATTAAATTTAAGTTTTAATAAAATGATACTAAGGCGGTCGGTATGTAATTATACTAACTTAGGTGGGTCAATCTAACCTAGGCTTATAAAGATGTTTACTTAATCTATTCGGTAGAGGTTACCAGTTTAAATACCCTCAACTCACACTCTCGTGGTCTTATCTCAGATCTTACCCCTAAAGCCCTATGCCTGCTCTCGCTAGCCCATAAGTGTTTAGAGATAATTTTTGGAAACTAAGTAATTCTAATTTATTTTAAAGCGCTCTCGCTGTGTTTAATTTAAATGCCTAACTTTAGCTATCTGGTTAAAATCTCACACTCTCGTGGTCTTGACCTAACCAAATACTCTTTTCTTACTCTCGTAACGAAAAGGTCGATTTAATTAAAAAGTATCAGCCAGAATGTTAAGTTATTAATTATTTTAATCCTATGATTAAATTTTACCGATTAAGCTTGTTTTAATTACATACCGCCCTAAGATAATTAGCTACTCATTGATGTTGTACCAGACAGAGACAGAAAATTAAATAATAAAATGCTCATGGAAGAAAAATAAATAAACATTATAAATATTAAAATTGCAATATTATAAAAAACCTGGTTAACAAATATTATAGCAGACTCCTTCTTCCACAGACCGGAAAGCTTGGAGTTGGCGGAAATCGAAAATAATGCAAACTCTGAAGGTTTAGAAACAAATAAATTGTATAACAATTTCCTGATGCTGGAAATTGTTATATGTTTGGTTCGGATACAATAAAATTGAAAAACTGAAAATTAATACAGAAATAGAAACAGGGTCGTAAAACAATTCGGCAGAGCTTCCGCAGAAATTCGAATAAAAAATGCTCTGTGTTTTCTTCATAAAACTAATGCTATATATAGAAGAGTGATTTGGGCTTTTTGGCTGAGTGTTGCATGGGCCTCGTAGGAGAAGTTGAGGAATTCTAGGAACGTGGCATGCAGGGTCAATCTGGAAAATAGCAGCTTCACACGCACGTAGCCTGTGACCAAGTCTGGTCAAATAACCTACTTTTACCCTTGTCACGGTCGTGACAAGGTCTTCACGCTCGTGTCCTGTTGTTTTAAGTGTCACGGTTGTGACAATGTTGTGACGATTGTGAGGCCTCTTTTTAGGGTGTCACGGTCGTGACACCTTGGTGACGACCGTGACTGCAACAAATTATGCAGTTTTGCAGGCTTCTTCATTTCTTCATCTTTTTATGGTTTCTTTTGTTCCTTTTGCTCTTACTTTATGATTTAGCTCCATATAATGATGTACCTGCAAAATGGTGAGAAAAACTCGAGAAATCGAGTGTTAAAACGGTGAATATGCGATAAAACGTCAATGAAATCTAGCAATATAATCGATACGTTTTCTCGTTATCAAACTTCCCCAAACTTAAACCTTTGCTTGTCCTCAAGTAAATAGTCGGTTGAAAATCGGCGGACAAACTTTTATTTACGCATACTCATAACAAACCGTACGAGGGATCGTTTTGTCGGATAGACCGGTACTTTGATATTACACTACCGATACACTAATGACACAAGCAACAAGCTATGTCGTTGACTTCCCGTTAAACGAAATGATCGGTAATTACTTTACGATTTCACCTAGAGTTTTTCGATCTTATTCCGCCCGGTTTCATTCTAGCGCAATCACATTAAGCCCTTTGCCTTAGCACGCACGTAGTGGAGTAGCCGGTTAGCGACTTTGATCCTTTTTAAGCACGGGGTCTGGTACACGAGTGCGGTAACCCTACATATTTTATCCGATTTGGAGGTTGTGGGGGATCGAGCCGTAGCACGCCCTACCGAGTTCAGAACCAGTACCTCTGAACCAACCCGCAATGGACTCCTTCTCATATTTCTCGTTTCTTGTATGCGACCGTGTACTTTGGTGAAATTTCTTTTCATTTTGCATCGAGATATGAAGGATCATTATTGATTAGGCATCAAACGCTTATATTCATCGGCTCCCCACGTGGTTTGTGTTCAGACGGTGCTGACTGCTAGTATAAACTACTAGGGGTTACTTTTGAACTGAAACTTAAAGTGTACTCGTAATGATAATCGGAATGGAATCGCTTAAGTGGGAAGTCAAAGGTGTCAAGATTGTATTGGTCTTGTTTAATCGTTCTCGGCTTCCTAATTACGATTCTGTAGATAAGTCGGGTAATGCGAATAATTAAAGATTTTTTTCTGGTATGGCTAAATAAACGGGGAAAATTCGAAACTAAAGAAAATAGCATAAAGATTTGCTTGTTTCATTAACTTGCGAAAAGAAATACAACGGAATTGAAAATACAACGAAATGGAAAAGTGCGAAAAAGGGAAAATGCGGAAATGAAAGGTACCTCTCCCACACAATATCAGACATTATCCTCAATGTTGTGATATAGATGCGGTAAAAGTACAAATGACAAAAACGAAAAACAAACATAAGCAAACTAAAACTATGGCTGCTGAGGACCGCGGGGAGATGAGCTTCAGTCCCGTGATCGAAGCCTAGCAACTCGGCTATCCTGTTTTGCGAAAGGTTAAACTCTTGGCCATGCAATCTGAATTTTGCGAAACCGGTGAGCTGACTCTGAGAACCGGCAGGAGTGGTGTACTGGAACGAGCTAAGGAACTCCAATGTCAGAAGCTCGAATGTGGGCTGAGGCTGACTGCAAAGATCCCACAGACCGACTTTTTGAAGCAGGCTCTGGACACTGGTAAGCATTCTGAGTTCCCTCAAACAGACAGTGTCGATATAACGTGTAGGTTGCACACCGCGGTTCTGGAATCGGATAAATCGTTCTCTCTGGGTTTCTCCAGCATCACCTTCTCTGAATTGAATGGTATCCATTGCATGCAAGAGGTAGAGTGAAAGATGAAGATTTTTGATGTTTTGTGAAAAATGATAAAATGAGAGAAATAATGAATCGGAGTAAATATTGGAAGGTTAGAATGTGATAGGTGGTGATAATGGGAGGTTAATGAGTTTAAAGTTGGTAATGGGGGGGTTACGGAAGTTATGGAGAAAATGGGTGGTTTTTGGAAGTTATGGAGGAAGAAGAAGAAGAGGTCACGAAGAGAAACAGTTCTGTTTCTCACGAATCCTGTAATAAGGGTTGTCACGGTCGTGACAGGGGCGCGACGGTCGTGACATGCTAAATAAGCACGTCACGATCGTGAGATGGGTGTGACGATCGTGAGGGTTGATTTCCTTGAATAATTTCTAGAAACATTATCTCTTACGCTTCATATAATTTATATAGTAATTTTTGGTCACTTCTTCACTCAATATTTAATATAAACACCATATAATAATTAGTTTCAATATAGTACTTGTATATTTGCATGGCACGAGAGATTTTATAGAAAATAATTCAATCCAAGCATAACAGTACATATAATGAAGACATATAAATTAATTAAAATGGAAAAAATTTGTAAACTAAAAGTGCATTGCATATGGTAATTGAAATGAAATTACATAAATGAAAATACGGTACGAAATTGTTTGCGAAAAATAAATCTAACTAGAAACGAAAACAATGAGAAAATAAACTAAATCACTTATAGCATTTTCAAAAGCGTTTCTTCAAATCTTCGATTGCGGAGTTCAAGTGATAGAATTGTTCGCAGGTTATGTCAGTCAAACCTATAATATCCAATCGCATGCTTTTAATGTCTTCCTTAAATGAATTAATGTCAGTTTGGTAAGCTTCAAGAGTGTTCATAATATTCTGTAAGTTGTTAGCATAATCTCCTTGATTCACTTCAGGGGTTTCATTTACTTCTTCAGTGTGGTCAATGTCATGGTAACCAGGAGGTGTCTCAGGGTCAGTTTCGACATCGGTCATTATATCATCTTTTATCTTGTAAGACTGAGGTGTTTCAGGAGTAGATGGATAATCAGGTGGGGTTAACTCATAAAGCCAGTTATCCTTATTGTGAACACTTACTCTAGCATGGTTTGGCAATGTGAATAGGGTTACTACTTCATTCCGGATTAGGTACTCAAAAGGTGGATGTCCTAAATTCCTTATGATATGTCTATTAAAGCAGAAGTTAAGATTCATAGGACGGATTGTACCTAGACGGTTGCACCTGTGCAGTTGGTACCTAAGTCCTATGGCATCAGCAATCATGGTTACAAGACCTCCTACTAATATAGGTAATTCAGGTTCTTCTTGGATACGGGTGAAGGTTTGCATCATGAAAGGTACGCCATTAACAGGCTGTCCATTAGTGAAACATGACATAATAAATATCTCATCTTTAGAAACTCCGGTAATGTTTTCTTCTTTTCCAAAGAAGGTGTGGGCAAGGATTTTATGGAAGTAACGGAGAGCAGGGTTATGGATCTCATCATTATTCATGCTATTTGGTTCAGGGTGGTAGTTTCCGGTTAAAGTTCCCCAAAAGAAATCTAGCTCAATATCCATCAATTCTACCTGTGTGGTAGTAAAAGCAAATGGTCTACTAGGGAATCCTAATAAATCAGCTAGTTCTTTATGGTTAAAGTCATATTCTATTCCAAACAGGCGGAAACTGATAAATCCTTTCCTAAATCCAAAACCGCGCTCGGGTAGGTAAACTAAAGAGCTAAGGAACTCAAGGGTGAGCTCGCGGTAAGTCACAAACTTATGTTGGATTAATGAATTTTCCCATCCAAGTCGGTTAAACAAGTACAGGATGTTATCATGTATACCTAGGGTTTCCATAGTCTGATCATCCGGATACAGGGTCAAATCCATTTGCCGCTGTGATAACTCTTCAAACTTCATTCTTTGGTTCCTACCTCTAAATTTGGTTTCCATATGGTTTATGGGTTGGTTAGCCATGGTCAGTGCAAATATGGAGAAAACAAATCAGGGGAAGAAGGAAAGTGGAAAAGACTTTTAGAAAATCTGTAAAAAGTGATTTAAGATAAAAATAAGAAAATGAAATGCATAATTTAAAGTAATACTAGTAATATGAAATAAAACTATAAAATGACAAAACAATTAAATAAATAATAAAACGATAAATAACAATATGAAATAGTTTAAATAGTTTAAATAATTAAATGAGTAAATGGGTTGCCTCCCACTAAGCGATGTTTTTATCGTCATAAGCCTGACGTAATGCATAGGTTTAGATTAATCAGGGGAATCAATGGACAACTCTAAAAGCCTTAGATTATTTGCATAATCTATATTTTCAACTTTATGATAATGTTTTAAACGTTGTCCGTTTACTATGAATGGTTCACTATTCCTACCCTTAATTTCTATTTCTCCACTCGGGAATACTTTAGTTATTTCAAAGGGTCCTGACCATCTAGATTTTAATTTTCCAGGAAAGAGCCTAAGTCTTGAGTTAAAGAGGAGTACAACGTCTCCCACACTAAATTCTTTCCTAGATAGGCGTTTATCATGCCATCGCTTAGTTCTTTCTTTATATATCTTAGCATTCTCATAAGCATCTAACCTTAATTCTTCTAATTCGTTAATGTCTAGGATTCGCTTTTCTCCCGCAGCATTATAGTTTATATTGAGAGTTCTATTCGCCCAATAAGCTTTGTGTTCTAGTTCTACTGGGAGGTGACAAGATTTTCCATAAACTAGTTTGAAAGGTGTAGTACCTATGGGTGTCTTGTAAGCGGTCCTATAAGCCCATAAAGCTTCATTAAGTTTAGATGACCAATCTTTCCGAGATATGGCGACAGTCTTTTCTAAGATTTGTTTAATTTCTCTGTTTGAGACTTCGACTTGTCCACTTGTTTGTGGGTGATATGGTGTAGCCACACGGTGTCTTACTCCATACTTAGATAGTAATTTGTCAAAGATTTTTGAAATGAAGTGCGAGCCACCGTCACTTATGACGAGTCTAGGCACACCAAATCTGGGAAAGATTATATTTTTGAAAAGCTATATTACTACTCGTGCATCGTTTGTAGGAGAAGTTATGGCTTCAATCCATTTTGAAACATAATCAACAGCTACGAGTATGTAATTATTACTGAAAGATGATGGGAATGGTCCCATGAAATCTATTCCCCAGACGTCAAAGATTTCTACTTCTAATATTCCTTTTTGAGGCATTTCATCTCTTCTTGAAATATTGCCAGTGCGTTGACACCGGTCGCAATTTATAACAGCGATGTGGACATCCTTCCATAGATTAGGCCAGAATAAACCGGCTTGCAAGATTTTTGCACAAGTTTTGGAAGTGCTTGCATGTCCACCATAAGGAGATGAATGACATTGAGCAATGACATCTTCTATTTCTTCTTCGGGAATACATCGACGAAAGATTCCATCGGGTCCTCTTTTGAACAATAATGGTTCATCCCAATAGTAATGTTTTAGATTATTAAAGAATTTCTTTTTCTGCTGATAGGTTAGATCGGGTGGAAGAGCTCCTGCGGCTAGGTAGTTGACAATGTCAGCGTACCATGGCAGTCCTACAGTTGTCTGGATTGTTTCCACGGGTTCTGATTCATTTATGTCTAACTGAGCTAGGTCGCTTCCTATTTGTGCTATCAGCTGTTCATACGGATAATCATCGTTAATCGGCACTTGTTCGGGTTTAATACCTTCTATTCTAGATAAATGGTCCGCTACGACGTTCTCAGTACCTTTCTTATCTTTTATTTCGAGATCAAACTCTTGTATGAGTAAAATCCATCTCAAGAGTCTTGGTTTAGCATCTTTCTTAGTTAATAAATATCGGATAGCAGCATGGTCTGTGTAAATGATTATTTTCGCTCCTACCAGGTAAGAATGGAATTTGTCAAGCGCAAAGACAACTGCTAACAATTCTTTTTCGGTAGTGGCGTAGTTCATCTGGGCAGAATCTAAGGTTCTACTGGCATAGTAAATCGCATGAAGTTTCTTTTCCTTCCTCTGGCCTAGAACTGCGCCTACAGCATAGTCACTCGCATCGCACATGATTTCGAAAGGTAATCTCCAGTCAGGGGGTTGCATGATTGGTGCGGTGATGAGGGCTGTTTTTAGAGTTTCGAATGCTTTAAGACAATCTTCATTGAATATGAACTCAGCGTCTTTCATTAATAAACCAGTAAGAGGTTTAGTGATTTTCGAGAAATCTTTGATGAATCGTCGGTAAAAACCGGCGTGTCCTAAAAAGCTTCGTATTTCTCGAACGGTTTTAGGGGGTTGAAGATCTTTTATGACTTCAATCTTAGCTTTATCAACTTCAATTCCCTTGTCGGATATTACGTGACCTAATACGATTCCTTCATTGACCATAAAATGACATTTCTCCCAGTTAAGCACAAGGTTTACTTTTACACATCTTTCTAACACCATTTCTAAGTTTGATAAACATCCTTCAAAACTTTGCCCGCATACAGAGAAGTCGTCCATGAACACTTCCATGATGTTGTCTATAAAATCTGCGAAGATTGACATCATACTGTCGCTCCCGATAAATGGGACAAGGCCCCAGATAAAGGTACAGACGCGAACGGTCGGCGAGAGGGACAATGAGAACACATAGCCGTGAACTCACTGGAGATGAATAGAGTCGCCAGCTAGGCATTTTTATCCCGGAGGAAAGGCAATGTTGCATAGACCTAGAAAGACATGGATAAGACGACTGCGAACCAGAGAGACTGAGAAAGGGGGTTGGTTACAACCTGGGAAGGTATTAGCACCCAGATTGTCCGCCGTACTCGACGGGATCCACGCTTGAAAGATTTGTGTTTTAAAGGGGTAGTTTCAGTGCAATTTGTGTGTAAAAGAGCTGGAAAACAAAATGTACAGGTGTCAGTGTAAGAGAAAAGTGAAGCATATAAGTGAAGTGTCAGTGTAAGAAAAAGAGTATGCTCAAGATCATGAGGCTAAAAGAATGAGGCTAGAAAGAGGGGGAATATACAGAGACTTTTGTTCGATAACAGTTAAGTTATGCCTACGTACCTCTCGTGCAATGAGGAAGTCAGAACACCGTAGTTCGACCCAAAGAGACTGAAAGGTGAATTGACTTGTGAACTGCTTACTTGTCTATGCTCAAGTGTATGACCTGTCTGGCTCAGGTGCAAACTGTCTTGCATTAGACGGAAGAAGCAAGTTCTCGTTTATGAGTGAATGAGGTGAGAAAAGAATCCCGGAGGAGACGATTATTGTTTGTTTTTGGTGTTTCAGTCTTTTATTGCTTTTGAAGTTTGTCATAAATTAATGAGCTTAAGCCTAAACCAATGGATTTAGTAAACTCATCACATCTTCCCTCTGATTAGGGGTAATGAGAATACCTTAAGTGTGAAGTCAGCATCTCACACTTAATCACCATGATGTAGGATTAAGATCATTAACCTACTTGTGATTAATTAGATGTTTTTGTGGTTTTTGTTTAGTGTTGAGTAATGAGGTTAAGCCATAATCAGGGATTTAACAGACTCATTACACCATCCTAATAGAAGGATAATAGATGAGAATGTTTAAGCTGAGGAAAGCTCCTCAACTTAATCCATGATTAGGGATTAAACTCATGACAAAACAAGCCTTTGGTTAAGTGGATTTTATTTGGTGATATGATGAAGAAATGTTTTTTAGGGTTTGTAAGACAACTTGAGGGGGACTTGTCCATTAACACTAGGGTTAGTCCTTCTTAACCAATTAAGGAAGAATTAGAACCCTAATGCAAGGCCCAAGTTACAAGTGTGGTGTCTTGATACTTATTAAGTGAATTGATTAAGAGATTTAAACACATTAAGGGTTTAACACTTAGGATTAAAGTTATACACTCCATCCTAAGAGAAGGATGCAGGCATAAGCTTAATCACAAAGCCTTAAAGCCTTTAGGGTTTAGTCCCTGATTATGAGATGAGAAGAAAAGACTCAAAAGAGACACAAAGGTAAAACTAAGAGGGGATACTAATTAAAACCCTAATCATTATCATGCTTGGTTGTTCCTAAGGTTTGTGAAGTTTACAAGAGGAATCTCCAATGGAACCACCAGGAAGCAGATGAAAGGATCAAGAGAAGCAAAGTAACTTGCTTCATTCAAGAAGTCAAGTCACTTGAAGAAAGAAAGTAAGAAGAAGAGGAATGAGCAAGCTCAATCTCAAACACATATAAAAATGCAGCATGGATGCAAGAGGAATGAAAAGAAAAGTTATGAGAAGTGAAGGCAAATTCACTTCTCAAAACCACTTACCACCTGAAAAGTTAGAAAAGAGAATGCAATGCAATGTGAAATGAGATGAAATGATATGATGAAAAAACAAATCAGAAGCACATACATGATGCTAATGATGCTATGAGATGCTACAAACATGAGGCAGCACATGGAAATGATCATACAAGTTCATGAATGCAAATGAAACAAACTAAGATCCATGAACATACATGAAAAGTTATGAAGTGCATATGGCATACAACATGGCAAATACATGATGCAATGATCAAGCATGCTTTCAATATGTCTTATGATGTCAAATGAATCAAATGGATGCTTGAAATGTCATGGCAAGTCATGTTATGCAAGAGAATGCAAGATGGATGCATATGGAAGCCCAAATTAGGGTTTATGAACAATGCATCAAACAAAAATCAAAATCAGAAGCAAACCCTACGATAAAAAATTGAAAATGCATTCAAAGGATCCCTAATCCTATACTAACTCACTGCCTAAAGAAGAAGTTCCAACTCCTAACCAATTTCAAGTTATGGTTTTCCTAATTTTTTAGGGTTTTAGGGTTCCTAAACAAGAAAATTACCAAACAAATGGAAGATGAAAGATAAAATCATGGCTATTTAATCTCACAAACTACATGCTAAACACAATGCAATGCAAGAAGAATCAATGTCCAACTCTTCATGGATAGGCAGAAATGATTTTTGGAACTTTGGATCAAATTAATGCATAAAAATGATTTTAATTCAATGAAAAATTCTCAAAATGCATCAAGATCAAAAAATAAATTTGGTTTGAAGGTTGGACAATGTTTCTAAATGTCTTAGAACACTTCATGAATTTTTTGGTGATTTTTAAATATCTAAAAGTATTTTTAATAAATTAATTTCCATTAATCAATTAAAAATAAACTTTTAAATATTTAAAAATACTTTTTTAATGCTAAAAATAAAAATAAAAATATTTTTGTGTCATAAAAATTAATGAAACTCTTGAGAAAAAGTTTCATAATTTTTAAACAATTTTTACTATTTTTAATAAATTGTGGAAGTTAAATGACAAAAAATGAAATAAAAATAAGATAAATGGAAAGTATTCAGATCCAATGGTGGAGATTTGAACTGGGTTTGAATGGGTTGACTGGCGCGCGAATCCAAGGGTTGTGGTTGGTCCTGATTAGATTTATTTAATTGTGATTAATTAAACTAATTAAAGGGGATTAGGGCAAATGAATAGATCTGAGCCATTCATGCGCGCGGGAAGTCAATGAAGTCAAGCAATCCTACGCTCAAGATTCAAATGAGTTTAATGACCTGAGATTAGGGCTAACAACATTCAGGTGACCGGAGAGAAGCTCCGGTCATCTTCTCCGGTGACCACCAAACCCTAGAATACGATTCAGGCAACCAATCTTCAAATTAAAACCAGGGAAACACTCCTCTACTCAAACCTCACTCAAATCATCACTCAAACTAAATTTCTCATGCTTAAACTAAGAGAAACGAAGCCATGAAGATTCACGGGCAAAATTTCAGAGCCCTGGTAAATCCTCATTTCTCAACCATTTCAAATTCTAAAACCACCCCCATGACCAGCAAGGCATAAGCAATCAGTTTATAACTTAAAAATCAAGATCTGAGACAAAATGTTCATAGCCATACCTGAGATGGAGATTCCTGTTCCTGGGCTTTCAGAGCTATCCTTTGATGCAAACTTGCTCCACTGACTCCCCTGGTGCTAATGGAAGGCTTGGAATGAGCTTAGACAGGCTGTTTTGAGAGTTCCTTTTCTGGTGCATCAGAAAATGGGGTTTGTGTATGAGCTGTTTTAGGTCAATGTGAAGGGTGGTATTGGTTCTATGGAGATTTTCTGGTTGATTGGTGAAGGTAGAATGAGTGTTTGATGATTATGGAAAGTGATTCGAAGAGAGGAATGTTTTTGCAGGTTTTTGGATGTGTTGTGTTCTGGCCAGCTTCAATGCTCAATGCTTTGCTATATCATCTCCAACTTGTGTGGATAGACTGTGAGGCAGGTTAGTAGGGTGGCTGTGTACTGTGCCAAGAGTATGGGAGCCTTTTGCAAAAAAGTCAAGTTTGTGTCCTTGAGAGTATAGGTCATGGCAGCAACTGTGTGAGGTCATGTCTTGCTCCAGCTTGAGTTGAGGAGAGCCCTTGGATTGTTTGTAGCTGACTGCAACATATGGATGACAAGCTATGCTAGCTTTTGCAACTTGACAACTTGTGTTTTCTCATGAGTTTATGCTAAGTACATGAGACAATGCTTGCTGAATTTTGTCACATGATGTCTCAATTGGTCATGGCAATGTTTAGAGATCAGCTAGTGATCACATAATTCCTTGAAGCATGATTTTGCCAAGAATCCTCTTTTTGCATACTTATGAAAAATGCTTTATGGAACTTTGAAAATCAAGGCAAGCCATCCAAAATTCCTTGGGCCAAATCTGTTTTTGGGGTCATGTGTGATCATGTAATGCAGCTTTGAAGTCACTTTGAAGTTACTAGAATGCTTGGTTCATGAAATTGCAAGTTTTCTTTTTAGTGCATAACTTGAAAATTAGTGATTTTTGCCAACTTTGTCACACCATAACTTTTGATCCAAGAAGAATTAGATCATGTTCTTGTACTTTTTGAAAAGGGAAAAATGTAATCTACAACTTTCATGACCAAAGTTTTTCCATTTGAAGCATTTTTGGATCAAAAAGCAAGGCTTGAAAAATGGCATAAAATGACATATTCTTGAAAAGTCAACCATGCCCTAAAAAGTCAACTTTGCAAAAACTTGTAATTCTTGAATTTTGTGAACTTCAATATTCTTCCATGATCAAATAAAGATCATATACACTCAAAATGATGAAGATCACCCTTTGGTTGGGTCATTGGGGGTCTCAGATGCCCTGATTTTACACTGACTTGCTTGAAAAGTCAACTCTTGATCAGATGACTTCCCCATGGAATTTCTTCATGAAAATTGATATGCATGCTCCCTATACCATATAGAGACCAATAGAAACAAGAATGACCAAAAAAATTGGAGTTATGGCCTTTGAAACCAAAACCCTAATTCTAGGTCATCTGTGCAGTCAAACCTGGCTCTGCTTCAATGCCATTCTCAGTTCTTGTGATCATTTTGCATTTTTGACTTTGGGAGGGTATAATATGATGCTTGAACACATATAGACCCCTTTGAAGTGATTGATGACCCTTGGAGTGGCTCAAGAAGCTCTTGGGTTGCTCAGATCACAAACCCTAGGTGCAGATGACTTAGAAACTATGCAGTGACTCAAAATTGAGATATGAGATGATATGATTGTGTTTATGCATATGAAATGATCACAAGCCATGGTGTGAATGGGTGAGGGCAAATTTGGGGTGTTTACACATACATCTTTGAAAGGTTGCAGGAGCGTTGCATAATCCAAAGGGCATTCGTCTATAAGCGAACGTTCCATATGGGCATGTGAATGTAGTCTTCTCTTGATCATCAGGATGGATAGGGATTTGGAAAAATCCTGAGTATCCGTCAAGATAACAGAAGTAAGAATGCTTGGCTAATCGTTCTAACATTTGATCTATAAAAGGTAGTGGGAAATGATCTTTTCGAGTGGCTTTGTTTAGTTTATGATAATCTATGCACACTCTATATCCTGTCACTACTCTTTGCGATATCGATTCGCCTTGAGCGTTTTTCACAACAGTGATACCTCCTTTCTTTGGCACTACATGTATTGGACTAACCCATTCACTATCAGAGATTGGATATATTATTCCGGCATCTAGTAATTTTTTAACTTCTTCTTTTACTACAGTGCTAAGGGTTGGGTTAATTCTTCTTTGAGATTCTCTGGAGGTTCTGCAATCTTCTTCTAGCAGAATACGATGCATACAGACTGAAGGACATATTCCTTTGAGACCAAATGGCATAACCTCACTTCCCCTTCCTATATTGTTTGTGTTTGGACTTGCATGAACCTTTCTTTGGTCTTTTGTGATGTTTGTGCTCATTCTTGTGATGATAAGGTTCTGACCTTGTGTTGCTTAGTGCTTGTCTAGCTTGTGGGGTCCTTTGTGCTTCATTTATGTTTTGCTTTCTTCATAAGAGCTTGTGAAACTTTGTATTGGTTTGTATGATTTGCCTATTGTTTGGTTTGCCTTGATGATTGAATCTTAGTGCAATGAATGGTGGCTTTCACTTCTGGTTGTGACGTATTGGCATGATCTTTTGTTCATTTGTATCTCATTTGATTTTATTTGTTTTTGTCTTACTCTTTGTTTATGCTACTAACCATTTCAGGGGCTCATGGTAAGTGAAGTGTGGATGTTATCCACATTTCAATTCTTCATCTCTTCTTTTACTTTGTTTTCTATCTTGTAATCATTGATGTGCCTTATGCCATCTTGTGTTTCAATCCTCCTTCTTCCCCCTTTAGAAGCAACTTATCTCCTTTAGAGGGTAAGTTGTTCTCTAGCTTTCTTCCTATCTTCTTCTTCTTTTCTCCTCTTCTTCTTTCTTAAGTTAGTTCAAACCTCATTAACCTAGGATTATCCAAGCATGCTAACATTAGGATTTGTTAGTCCTCATTTAGTTATTTTACCTTTAAGATCCTTTTGGTTCTTTCCTTTCTCATCTCATAACAAAAACCCTAAAAAACACCTTAATAAAGAAGTAAGTGACCTCTTGTGTATAGCCTTATTCCATGGGGAATATGTATTCATTACATCTTGGAATAGTACACTTGTCTAGCATGATGCACAAGTCTGATCATGAGGTCATCTTCATCAAGAAAACCATAAAAAACAATTCTTCATTTTAATCACTAAGATACTTAATAACTTCAACAAGTTAGTGAGCTTAGGCCCTAGCTCTTGGAAACGAGTCTTGGATAAATTCTCCTTACTCGATGTGTCTGTTCTATTATTCCATCTTGGAATGTAATAGCAAGTACACATTCCATGGAAAAGAGTTTGAGTTCACTTCCTTGTGCCACACTCCTAAAAGACTTCTAAAAAACACAAACAAACAATAAGCGTCTTTCTTTCGGGACTTCTCTTCTCATCACCTTCACTCTGAACGCGAACTTGCTCCTACTTTTCATTTTGCAAGACGCTAACGCACTCGTCATCCGAGCCTGCAACACCTGAGCATTGACATAGGCAGTTCAAGCCTTAAGACACAAGCAATTTTTTCCACCTGAGCATTTAGGTACGTAGCCAGCGGGGTAGGTCCCATTCGAGCACACTCTTTTATTTTCCCTACATTTTCCCCTTTTCTTTTCTTTTCTTATCCAGTTTCAGTTTTGCAGCAGCTTTCATTTCTTCACCCTTTGAAACATTTTCTTTGCAAGCGTGGATCCCGTCGGGTACGGCGGACGATCTGGGGTGCTAATACCTTCCCAGGTCGTAACCGATTCCCGGACTCAGTTTCTTTGGTTCGCAGGACCTGTGTCCTTCCTTTTCTTTCCATGGTTTGTGCAGCATTGCCATTCCCGTTCCTTCGGGATAAAAATACTTGGTTGGCGAATCTACCTCTTCCGCTCCACTTTCGAGTTTGTACCAGGATGGAAATCCAGGGAGCGACATGGGGCACCTATTGTTACAAGGTTATGCCATTTGGTCTCAAAAATGCAGGAGCCACCTATCAGAGGGCAATGGTCACCCTTTTCCATGATATGATGCATAAAGAGATAGAAGTTTACGTGGATGATATGATTGCCAAATCATAGAGTTAGGAGGATCATTTGAATAATCTCCTGAAGTTATTTGAGCGCCTAAGAAAGTTCCGGTTGCGTCTGAATCCAGCTAAGTGTACCTTTGGTGTCTGATCAGGGAAGTTAATTGGTTTTATTGTTAGTCAGCAAGGAATTGAGGTAGATCCGGACAAGGTCAGAGTAATTCAAGAGATGTCAGCTCCAAAAACAGAAAATCAAGTCAGATGTTTCCTTGAAAGATTGAACTACATCTCCAGATTTATCTCCAACATGACAACTACATGTGAGCCTTTATTCAAGTTGCTCTGAAAGGATCAAGCAATTGAGTGGAATTATGATTGTCAGCGGGCTTTTGAAAAGATTAAGGGTTACCTACAGGAACCTCCTATCTTGATCCCACCTAGTCCAGGGAAGCCTCTCTTCATGTATCTGACTGTACTTGAGGGATCTATGGGTTGCGTATTAGGCCAACAGGACGAAACTGGTCGTAAGGAACATGCCATTTATTACTTAAGCAAGAAGTTTACAGATTGTGAAAGCAGATATTCACTTTTAGAGAAGACTTGTTGTGCTTTAGCATGGGATGCCAGACGCCTCAGGAAGTATATGATTTGTCACACTACTTTATTGATCTCGAAAATGGATCCAATAAATTACATTTTGAGAAGCCTGCCTTGAATGGAAGACTCTCCCGTTGGCACATGTTGTTATCTGAATACGACATCCAATATGTAACCCATAAGTCTATTAAGGATAATGTTTTGTCTGATTACCTTGCTGATCAGCCTGTTGAAGACTATGAACCTTTAAAATTTGATTTCCCAGACGAGGACATTATGTTGGTAAAGGACTCTGAAGTTCCAGGTCTAGATGAAGGCCCCGAGCCAGGTTCTCATTGGAAGATGATGTTTGATGGTTCCTCCAATTACATGGGGCATGGTGTAGGAGTCGTTCTGATGAATCCTAATGGTGGCTACACTCCTTTTACAGCCAGGTTATGCTTTGAGTGTACAAACAACATCGCAGAGTATGAAGCATGTGTTTTGGGTATCGAAGCTGCAATTGATACCAGAATCAAGATCCTTGAAGTATATGGAGACTCAGCTTTGGTGATCTACCAAGTTAAAGGTGAATGGGAAACCTGTGATGAGAAGTTGATTCTGTATCGTGCCCACATTGTGGATTTGATCAAATACTTTGATGAAGTCACTTTCCATCATGTTTCAAGGGTAGAGAATCAAATAGCAGACGCCTTGGCTATGTTGGCCTCTATGTTTCAAGTCATATTTCTTAATGAGGCTCCATTCATTACAATCGAGCAAAGAACTACACCAGCCTACTATCTACTGGTCGAAGAAGAAACTGATTAGAAACCATGGTTCTATGACATCAAGAACTACTTGCAAAATCAGGAGTACCCAGCGAATGCAGCAACTCTAGACAAGAAGACTCTAAGAAGATTGGCATCCAAGTTTTTCCTCAGCAACAATGTGCTTTACAAGAGGAATCGTGATATGGTTCTGCTCAGGTTTGTGGACAAGCACGAAGTAAACTTGTTGATCAGAGAAATCCACGAGGGATCATTTGGAAAACATGCCAATGGACATGCCATGTCCATGAAGATCTTGAGAGCTGGTTACTTCTGGTTGACCATGGAATCATATTATTTCAAATATGCCAGAAAGTGTCATAAATGCCAAATTTATGCCGACAAGGTGCATATACCTCCGACCCTTTTGAATGTTATGTCATCACCTTGGCCTTTCTCAATGTGGGGAATTAACATGATAGGGGAAATTGAGCCTAAAGCTTCCAATGGTCACCGGTTTATCTTGGTTACGATCAATTACTTTACCAAGTGGCTAGAAGCAGCTTCCTATGCCAATGTGACAAAACAAGTGGTTGCCCATTTCATCAAGAACCAAATTATCTTCCATTATGGGATCCCAAGCTGAATCATCACAGATAATGAGACCAATTTGAATAACAAGACAATGAAAGAGTTGTGTGAGACATTCAAGATTGAACACCACAATTCTTCTCCATATCGTCCGAAGATGAATGGAGATGTTGAAGTTGCAAACAAGAACATCAAAAGGATCTTGCAGAAGATGGTAAAGACCTACAAAAGATGTTACCGTATGCTTTACACGGATACAAAACATCAGTTCGCACTTCAACAGGGGCAACCCCTTTCTCTCTAGTATATGGGATGGATGTTGTTCTCCCTATTGAAGTAGAGATACCATCTTTGAGAATCTTGATAGAAACCAAACTGGAGGAAGTTGAGTGGGTATAGATCATATATGACCAACTGAACCATTGATGAAAAGAGAATGACCGCCATGTGCCATGGCCAGTTGTACCAGAAACGCATCAAGAGAGCGTTTGACAAGAAAGTCCGTCTCCGAGAATTCAAAGAAGGAGATCTTGTACTCAAGAAAATCTTGCCAGTCCATAAAGATATGCGTGGAAAGTGGAGTCCTAACTATGAAGGCCCATATGTTGTGAAGGTAGCATTCTCTAGAGGTTCCTTAATCCTCACAACTATGGATGGTGAACAACTTAAACATCCAGTGAATTCTGATGCAGTCAAAAAATATTATGCCTAAATAAAAACCGATAGGTCGAAAACCAGAAATGGCGACCTAGGAAAAAATGGGTATCCAGGTGGATCAAAACCTATGAAGAAGATCCAGGCAAAAGTTAGGGATAAAAACAAAAAATGAAAGCTTGCTAAGTTGAAAACCCGAAAGGGCGGCTTAGGAAAAAAAGAGCGTTCCCGTGGATTGAAAACCCGAAAGGGCAGTCCAGGAAAAAGTTAGGGACAAAGGCATTTGACTGTATCAAATGGTGTTCACCCTTGATGAAGGATCATAATTGAAGACCAATCCAGTTGCTCTTGTCAGAAGCAAGGTGTTGGGCAGTCTTAGTCATTAGGGATTATAGTGGTCGTTGGATTCAATGTAGACCTTCCCCCATTGCCATTTTCAAATTGTAATTTTCCATGGAGCTTCTGCTGTTGGACAGCTACCATTCTTGAATGAAATACAACCTTTGCCTTAATTTTGTCTTTCAGCTCCTTATTTTCTTTTGTTATGCAAAATTTCATCACTTGATTACAATTTAACTCTGAAAATGACAAATATTTTTAGAATTTTTTTTTTTTGAAAACATATGAAAAAAAGCTTTCAAATTTCTTTGACTTTAGAAAGATTAAAAATCTTCTATCTTCTCGAAAAACCCTCTGAATTGCAGCAACACTCTCATGCCATTATTAAAGGAATCCCTCATAAAGGATTAAAAGCTAGTAGCACTCTTGGATGGATCCTTGAACCAGGCTTTGATTTCCATGTTCGAAGACATCTCCCCAGTATTTTTCCATTTTGGTCATCTAAGTATTAACGTTGAGATCCTACTCTCCTTTGAGTCTTATCAAAACTCTTTGTCTCCCTAGGGTCATCATTTGCATATCATGATCATTCGCATCATGCTCAATCACACGCATTAGACATTACCGTTTGGCTTTCCCCAGTTGTTGTCTATCTGACTCCAGGTCCAGATTACAGTCAGCTTTCATTTTGGAATCCATTGTCGTTGGTACCCCGAAGCGTGGTTAACCAAATTCTTCTTCCCAATAACACTTGCATCCCCTGCAGAAGTCCATTTGTTGTTGGTGTTCGCCTTTATTGCCTCCAATATCTCTTCAAAGTCCAATTCTCATTGGCACAAATATGTTACGCAGGTTGTAAAGCCATTGTTTACGGTTTAAGGCCGTTTAATCCAACAACGCATTCGTGTTGTCCTGATGGTTCCTGAAGGTCTTCTTTGAACTCTTCATTTAAGGAATTTCCATAGGTTAGACGTTTATCTTGTTTAAAACTCCAACGGTTTTTTCTTATTTCCAGCCGGTAGTTTAGAGCCGTTGATTTATATTTGAGTATGTTGCATTCTACTCCCAGTATCAGTTGGTCACTTAGAGTCGCTACCCAATTTGTTGGTTTGTCTTCTTTATCCTCAGTGGCAACAATTACACTTGAACCTGTTGATTTATCACTTTGGATACTTTGAATTTTTCTTTTCCTCAACCGCCGTGTTGAATTGTTTTCCCGACCGCCGAGTCGATGTCTTTTATTTATTTCCTCAACCGCTGTGTTGAATTGTTTTCCCGACCGCCGAGTCGATGTCTTTTATTTATTTCCTCAACCACCGTGTTGAATTGTTTTCCCAACCGCCGAGTTGATGTCTTTTATTTATTTCCTCAACTGCCGTGTTGAATTGTTTTCCCGACCTCAGAGTCGATGTCTTTTAGTTATTTCCTCAACCGCCGTGTTGAATTGTTTTCCCGACCGCCGAGTCGATGTCTTTTATTTATTTCCTCAATCGCCGTGTTGAATTATTTTCCCGACCGCCGACTCGATGTATTTTATTTATTTCCTCAACCGCCGTGTTGAATTGTTTTCTCGACCACCGAGTCGATGTCATTTATTTATTTCCTCAACTGCCGTGTTGAATTGTTTTCCCGACCACCGATTCGATGTCTTTTATTTATTTCCTCAACTGCCGTGTTGAATTGTTTTTTCGACCACCGAGTCGATGTCTTTTAGTTATTTCCTCAACCGCCAAGTTGAATTGTTTTCCCGACCGCCGAGTCGATGTCTTTTAATTATTTCCTCAACCGCCGAGTCGAAGTTTTTAACCACCGAGTTGACTGGTTTTCTCGACCGCATAGTCGATGTCATCTCAGCCACCTTTCTCAACCGCCGAGTTGTTATATTGGGATCCCCAACAGTCACCCTTGAACTTGCTAACTCATCACTTCCGATAGTTTTTTCTCATTCATAGTGTCAGTTGGTCGCATAGAACCGTTGCGTATTCACTTTGAATTTGTTGTTTGTTTTATTTCTCAATGTCAACTGGTCGCATAGAGTCGTTGATTTGCCACTTAGATTATTCTCGAGTTTTTCTATTCCTAATGTCAGTTGGTCGCATCGCGCCACCGCGTTTTACTTTGAGTTTATTTTTTAGCCGTCCTGGAGTGTCAGTCTGTCCATTAACTTAACGCTTTAGATTTCTTTCTGTTGCCTATCTTTTGTTATTCTTAGTGCCAACAGTTACACTTGAACCTGTTGACCTATCACTTTGAATGTTTCCTATTTTTCGTCTCTGTATCCCTAGCATATGTCATCCCCAGTGAGTCTTTACCCCTTTTTCTGTCGACATATCACATCATATTCATCTTTCATTGCATAACAATTTAGAGTTAGATAGTCCATAGTCCAGCATAACATCGCATTTAGGGGCAAATATTTTGGTTATTTCTATATTTAAATACCTTTCACTCCGATTTTATGAGGACTAACATCACTCATTCTATCTGGTAAAGTTATTTAAATAGGGGCAACTGTCACACCTCAAATTTTACCCCTAACATTTCTCATTATGCATTCATCTCATCGTTTACATACTTGGTGCATTTTAGAGCATTTTGGGATTTGCAGCAGATTTCGGAAGTTTATCCCCATAAGTTGTACAACCAGGGTTTCCCCTTTTGGACTCATTGCTTATTCCTTCAAGTTCTTATTTATTTAATTACTCTTTTCTTTTTAAGTTTTCAATTTCTAAATTTAATTTCAATTCTTATTTCTGATTTTTAATTCACTTTTAAGTTTCTATTCCCTTTTTTTTATTTTTCATCTCAATCCAATTTCAAATCCTATTTCCAAAATTTAATTCCAAGTTTATTTCTAAGACATGTTCAAGTTCTAGTTCTATTTCCCAGTTATGTTGGTTCCTAGTCACAAAGGATCAAAAGACATGTCAGTCAACCGATTTCAAGTGTTGCATTGATTTAAGAGTGTGAATCAAGAAGTAAGTTGAAAAGTTCATGAAATTGAATTTCAAAACATGAAGAAAGGATTCATTTGATGCAAGATGAAAGTTCTAAAGTTACAAGAGCCATTTGAATTGTTGGTTTAAGACTTTAGCTCAAATTCCAAGCATAATTTCAAGTTTACTTTCAAAGTAAATACAAGGTTCAATTCCAAAGTTAGCATTTTCAAGTCATGTTGACATGGTTGGTATCAAGCTTTGTATTGGTTAGTTTCAAGAGGGTGTAGTTTGTTTTCAAGTCGTGAAGGATTTTTGTGTGAGTGGATGAACCAAGTTTTGTTGTTGGAAATTGCATAATTTTGATTAACTAATGCTTAAGCTTATTACAAGCTAAGAACAATGAGCTGCAGGACGTGTGATCACATGAATGCATTTACAACAACAATTTAGGTGTCCATTTCAATCAGAGGTGATCATAAGATGAATACAAATATTTCAAAAATATTTTCAAACGATAATGTCAAACTTAAGTGTTATCAGGATGGTTGTGTTCGAATTTACAGGTCAAAGTGACAAAATTCATCTAAGTCCATGAGTTACAAAGCATCATTAATAATGCCGCAAAACAAGACCTAAACTACAAGCCATGATTCATGCTTCATGCTGTAAACACCCCAAATTTTCCCTCACTCTTTATCACACCATGGCTTGTGATCTTTCATTTTTGTTTTAACATAAGCATTACATCTCATATTGCATTTTTTTTGTTTCACTGCATAGTTCAAGT
Source organism: Lathyrus aphaca (assembly GCA_963966055.1). Taxonomy (NCBI): domain Eukaryota; kingdom Viridiplantae; phylum Streptophyta; class Magnoliopsida; order Fabales; family Fabaceae; genus Lathyrus; species Lathyrus aphaca. Next base: position 329,394,678 of record OZ014523.1, read on the forward strand.
TCATCTACATCTAGGGTTTGTGATCTGAGCAATCCAAGAATCCATCTGAGCCATCCCAAAGGTCTTAAAGCTTTCCAAGAGGGTCCATGTGTATTATATCATCATATTATGCTCCTCAAAGTTCATGAAAGTCAAGAGATCACAAGAACTGGAAAAGGCATGGAAGCAGAGTTAGGGTTTCCACTACACAAATGACCAAAATTAGGGTTTTGGTTTCATAGGCCTTAACTCCAAATTTTTGGGTCATTCTTGTTTATAATGTTCTTAATATGTTATAAGGATCACATGTACCAATTTTGATGAAGAAACTCATTGTGGAAGTCATCTGTTTATTGGGTAACTTCCTGAGCAAGTTAAGTCAAAATCAGGGCATCTGAGGTCCCCAACAATGGAACCAAAGGGGTATTTTCATCAAATTGAAGTTCAATGATCTTTATTTGATCTTATAAGTGGTTAGAAGTTCATAAGATTGGAGAATTTTGAGCCAATTGCAAACTTGCCATTTTTGGAAATGACTTGAAATGCAAACTTTCCATTTTGGGAAAGATTTTCAACCTCCTCTTTCATGACCAAAAATGATTCAAATGAAAATTTATTGGGCATGAAAGTTGTAGATTAGGTCTTTCCCTTTTCAAAAAGTACAAGAACATGTCTTGATTCATCCTAGAACTCAAGATATGGCCTTTCAAAGTTGGCAAAAATCACATAATTTCAAGTTTCATGTCAAAGAGGGATTTTGCATTTTTACATGTTCAAGCTTCTAAATGACTTCTAATGTGCACAAATATGTTACAACATGTCAAGACAATTTCAAAGGATCAAAATTGGCCCAAGAATTGAAGCATTCCATGACTTGAATCACAAGAAACATCAAAGAGGGAAATTTGCATAAACCATGAGAACTCTCCATCCAAGCCTTCCAGCTGCATAACTTTGATCCAAAGGCCATCCTTGATGCAAGCTGAGGCCAGACACCCCATGAAAACACCTCTGACCCGTGCCATGCTTCAAGTACACATAACCTTGACTTTTTGCATTTTGGCCCATACCAATCAAACTATGCCACACCAACTCTCTGAACCAATCAGCATGACTTATGTGAACCTCATGGACCTCAAACAACACAACGCACAAGCCTAAAAACCTCTCAACACTCATATTGCCAAAAATCACCTCATACCTTCATCTCAACGAATCACACTGCACAACCAACAAACTTTGTTCCTTTTTTCACCAATCAACTCAAAAACACCCAAGGATCATTTTCCACCCCTCACCATAGCCTGAAACACCCCACAACACAAACACGATTTCTCACTCCTCAGAACTGAAACTCATAAAGGAGGCCATTTAAACTCCATTCAAGCTTTCCAGAAGCATCAGAAGGATCATTGGAGGCATTTTGCACAAAGGAAGAGGTCAGAAAGCTCCAGTTTGCAAAGCTTCAACTCAGGTAGCCATGATGAACATTTTTTCCAGAACTCTTGTTTTAAGTTTCTAAATGATTCTACATGTTTAGCTGATCATTGTGATATGTTTATTTTTGAAAATGATTGAGAAATGAGCATGTATTGTTCTTCTGAAACTTTGCCCGTGAATTTGTTCTTGCTTTGATTCATCATGTATACGTGAAATAAATTGTTTTTGATGGTTGATTCTTGCTTATTGATGCTTGGGGAGTGATTCTGGAGAGTTGGGGAGGTTTTTATGGCCTGTGGAGAGCGTTAGAGAGAGGACCTTGCCGGAGAAGACGATCGGAACACTGTTTCGGCCGTCTGAAAGTGATTAGGGCTAATCTCATTTAATTAGCTGAGTTTAAATGTAGACCCTTGGATGTGTGTTTGCCGCGCGTTTTGGATGGCCAGGATTGATCATTAAAACCCTAAACCTAATTAATTATTTAATTTAAGTCAGATTAAAACGTGACCATTGGATCTCATTTAATTAATAAGTTTAAATCATGGCCCTAGGATCAGATTACCACAAGTCACGTGGACTTTCCATCCTGACCACTGGATCCTTCAACTTCCAATCACAGCCTTTCATCTTGCATACTTTTGTTTTTATTTTATTTTTCTTTGCATTTTATTTCACAAAATTATTAAAAATACCAAAAATCATCACAAAAATATTTTCTTTTGCATTCTGACTTTAAATATTTGTCTCAATCCAAAAATAATTTTTATTTTATTTTTTTCATTAAAATTTTTTTTTTAAAATATTTAAATGTTATTTTTAATTAATTAAAGTATTTTAATTAATTAAAAATGCATTTAGGTTTCTAAAAATCACCAAAACAATCATGAATCATCTCAATATATTTAGAAACATTTTCAAACTCTTCACATAAATTTCTTTTTAGGTTTGATCATAGTTTCCAATTTTCTTTGAATTAAGGGTCATTAAAATCACATTTTTAAATCTTAACTTTGAAAAATCATTTCTGCCTAACCAAGAAGAGTTTTAACTTGATTCTTTTTGCATTGTGTTACATATTAAATGTAGTTTACAGGTCATTTTCCTCATGAATTTATCTTGAATTTTCAATTTGATTTGTATTTTTCCTTTTGAATCGCCCAAAATCCCTAGAAAACATAGGAAAATCATAACTTTTGATAGGTTAGGCTTCTGACCTTCTCCTTTGGGGTGTGACCTAGTGTGGGATTAGGGTTTGTTTGAACTTGATTTCAAATTTTTATCATGTTGTTTGCTTCTGATTTAGTCATTTGCATCTCACATGTCCATAAAACCCTAATTTCTCATGTTCATTTGCATTCACCTTGCATATTCATCATCACATGAACTTGCCATGACATTTCATGAATTCATATGTCATCTTAGACATATTAGGACATGTTAGAACCTTGATTGATCATTCCTTCATTCATTTGCCATGTTTTGCATTCATTTAATTTCATAAACATACATATGTTTTCAAACTTCAAAGCATGCTTTCATAACATCTAATTCTTGTATGATCATTCATGTGCATATTGTATGACTTTGCATCATATCACATGACATTTGCATAGCATAAGCACTTCTGACTTTGGTCTTTACATCTCATTTCAATTCATTTCTTCATGTTTTATGTCTTATGCATCCATACTAACTTTTCAGGAACTTTTGGTAAGTTATTTTGGGGAGGTGGATTTGCCTTCACCTCTCACTTCTTCTTATCTCTTTCATATGAATTCTAAATTGTCCTTGAATTGAATTTGATTCACTTATTTTCCCTCTCTCACTTTCTTCCTTCAATTTACTTATCTTCTTCATTGAAGTAAGTAACTTGTTCTTCTTTCTCATCCTCATTTCATTTGCTTCTTCCATTGGTGGCTTCCTTGAAGATCTTTTCTCTTAAGCCTAAAAAACCATAGGAACATACAAGCATGATAATCTTAGGGTTGTGTTTAGTCCCCCTTAGTCTTTTACCTTTGAGTCTCCTTGAGTCTCTCTTCTCATCTCAACAATCAGAGACTAAACTCTTAAAGTTTTAGGACTTTGGAATTAGGGTTATGCCTGCATCCTTCTCTTAGGATGGAGTGTATAACTTTAATCCTAAGTGTTAAAATTTTAATTTGTTTAAACCTCTTAGTCAAATCACACTAATAATCACTAAGACTTTATCTTGTAACTTGGGCCTTACATTAGGGTTCTACTTCTTCCTTATGGTTAAGAAGGACTAACCCTAGTGTTTAATGGACAAGTCCCCCTCAAGTTGTCTTACAAACCATAAAATTCATTTCTTAATATCATCCCTTAATTAAAATCCAATTAATAAAGGCTTGTTAGCTAATGAATTTAATCCCTAACCGTTGAAAATCTTTCCCAAAATAGAAAGTTTCCATTACAAGTCATTTCCAAAAATAGAAAGTTTGCATTTGGTTCCAAATTCTTCAACTTTGTGAACTTCCAACCACTTCTAATATCAAATAAAGGTTATAGAGACTCAAAATTATGATGATGACCCTTTGGTTCCCTTGATGGAGGCCTCAGATGCCCTGATTTGACTTTACTTGCTCAAGAAGTTACCCAATGATCAGATGACTTCCACAATGAACTTCTTCATCAAACTTGGTAGACAAGATCCTTATACAATATTAAGGACATTAGAAACAAGAATGACCAAAAAAATTGGGATTAAGGCTTCTGAAACCAAACCCTAATTTTGGTCATCTGTGCAGGAAAACCCTAGCTCTGCCTCTATGCCTTTGCCATTCTTTGTGATCTCTTGACTTTCATGAACTTTGGGGAGCATATTATGATCATAGAACACACATGAACCCTCTTGGAAAGCTTTAACACCATTGGGATGGCTCAGATTAATTCTTGGATTTCTCATATCACAAACCCTAGATGCAGATGAAAATGGAACTATGCATTGAAACAAATATGCAATATGAGATGGTATGCTTATACTAAAACAAAAATGAGAGATCACAAGCCATGGTGTGAGAAAAAGTGAGGGCAAATTTAGGGTGTTTATAGCTGCCCCTATTCAAGCATAAGTTAGCTGTGCAGGATGTAAGCACCTGGCTTAAAAGACACACAAGATAACTTGTGATTGAATACCAAAGACAGTCTGAAATTTGCACTCGCTGGGGAGAAGAAGAAAAGGGATATAAATTGTAACAGATAGTATAGTATGATTATCAAATGAAAACGATGGAGGACGACCATCGAGCAGAGGACGACTGCTGGGGATAAATCAGTAAGCACAACCATGACGGGGACGGCCATCATGCTGGGGAATAAAGAAACTGCGACGGAGGCGATCATCGGGTAAGGAAATAAAACTCTCTGGGGATTAAAGAAATGAGGAAAGCACTGACGGGGACGACCATCAGGTTTGAAAAGTAAAGTAAACAACGATGGGGACGACCATCGGGTGAAAGAATAAATGAAATAATGATGAGGGACAGTCATCAAAGGTGAAGGACGATCACCTAGCAGGGGACGGCTTCTAAACATATCACGACATAGGACAAATGTCGGATAGAAAAGGTCAACGATGGGCATGGCCATCGGATAAGCATGATGAAAGATGATCATCAAGAGGTGAGGGATGATCACCTAGCAGGGTACGGTTGCTCTTGGGGATTATCACGACATAGGACGAATGTCGGATAACAAGATCAACGATGGGGACGGCCATCGGATAAATGATGAGGGACGGTCATCAAAAGGTGAAGGACAAACAACTAGCAGGGGACAGCTGCTAAAAATATCACGACATATGACAAATGTCGGATAGAAGGTTCCATCAATGGAGATTCCACTGGGTAAAAGGATGAGGGACGATCATCCGAAGGTGAAGGACGATCACCTGGCAGGGGATGGTTGCCGAAAGTATCACGACATAGGACGAATGTCGGATAGAAGAAAGTTGTTTTGTTGGCGGCTTATTGGGGAGTGGTAAACACGGACGAGTGCTTAAGTCTTCAAAAATAAAATATATAAGTGTTTTGACAGTGTGTATAGACTAAAGAAGCGGACGAGCATCCTTAGAACCATGATACGTACGAGTATCGATTGAAACAAACGATGACGCGTGTTTAAGGATGATGATGCGGACGAGTATCAATCGATTAAGCAAGGAACACGGACGAGTGTTGAATCTGCTGAGGAGGTGATATATACAAGATACGGATGGGTATCGAAGATTTTTGTATAAGTATGCACAAGTATGAACTGATGGTGACGTATGTGCAAGACACGGACAAGTGTTTGACTTGCTGGGGAAGTATGACACGGACGAGTGCCAAAAAGAACATGTATAAGCTATGAACCAATCTTTGTATTTGAGAGTGCAAAAGGTATTCTGGCGACCTGCGGGGAATATGAGTTTTTTATATCGTTGATGAAATGATGATGGTATTTGCAGGTGACTAGCTCAAACCTGGCTTATGATCATGCAAATGTTTGATTTTTTCCGTAATGCTCCGTATTATACGGAATGTTATGCTTATTTCGGTGAATATATTATGAATGCTATGATTATGCAAATGAGAAACTTGATCCGAGACTCGGATCCTGCGGGGAGAAAGATCTATGGGTAATCTGTCTGGAGGGAGAACTCAGTTGGGGAAAGAGATCATTGACTGATCAGCCCGGAGGGAGGACTCCTAATGGGGATGAGGAAGTTTTAGCAACCCCGTTGGGGACGTGTTTCAGGCATTTCCCTAATGGGGAGGCAACTCTGTGGGGGAACAATTCCACCAATTCTGCTGAGGATGAGGGAAATATGGCCTTGCTGTGGAAGAGTTGTCAGGCATTGCTCGGGAGATCCTTCTTGGGGAGGAGATAAATTCTGGGAAGTAGTATATTGGGGATTTAATGCTTGATATACCCCACGTTGCGAAAGATTTCCTGCCTTGAGTACCTGCAACCTGTTAAGACAAAGGAAAACGCACGAGTGTCCCGAGGTATCCTTAACCGGATTCCGTCATAGGAGTTAGATTTACCTAAAAGTAATATATTTCCTGCAAGCATTAAAATGGCTCATATGTTTTACGCAAGTGTTGTATCATGAACATTGGACATTTTGCAAACGAAACAAAAATGTACAAAACAAAGTGTGACTGAATATTCTGATTTTATTGATTTGTGTGCCCTGAATAGGCAAGTACATTCAAAGAAGCGAATCCCCTGAAAGGAGGAGATTACTGTAAATTGAGAAAATAAAAGTGTTGGCAATGTTGAAGTTGACGCTCCAGTGAGCTTCCTTTGTTATGACCTGTATGACCTTGACGTTCTTCTTATCTTGCTTTCTGAAGAAGGTTGATTCTGACCGAAGTTTTGTCCTTTCGAAGCTTGTTACGTTGTGAGTGATATAGACGAATTCAGAATGAAATTGTTCGCTTATTCCCTGATTTTGCGTGGATCGCCCTTTCGGGTTTTCAATCCACCCGGATACCCATTTTCGCCTGAGCTATCCATTGCGGCTTTTCAACTCAGCAGGGTACATTTTTTTTTATTTTTTTTCCTTATTTTGCCCGAGTCTTTTATTCTGTTTTTGACTCGCCGAGATGCCCTTTTTTTGCTTGGACTTACATTCTGTTTTTACGTCCAGCGGGTCATTTTATGCGAAGTATTTTTTAAATGCATCTGAATTCACAGGAGACGGGAAGTCTTCACCATCCATGGTTGCAAGCATCAGTGCTCCACCCGAGAAGACTTTAGTTATCATATAGGGACCTTCATAGTTTGGTGTCCACTTGCCCTTGTGGTCTGTATGAGGGGGAAGGATTCTTTTCAGAACAAGCTCTCCCACTTGGTATGCCCGAGGTCTGACTTTCTAATCGAAGGCTTTCTTCATTCGCTTCTGATATAACTGCCTATGACAGATGGCTGCTAATCTTTTCTCTTCAATCAGATTCAGTTGATTGTACCGAGACCGGACCCATTTTGTTTCATCCAGTTTCACATCCATCATTACCCGTAAGAAGGGTAGCTCAACTTCAACAGGTAGGACAACTTCCATACCATACACAAGTTGATAAGGTGTTGCCCCAGTAGATGTTATGATAGAGGTTCGGTACCCATGTAAGGCAAATGGTATCATTTCATGCCAGTCTTTGTAGGTAACTACCATCTTCTGCACAATCTTCTTGATATTCTTGTTAGCGGCCTCAACAGCGCCATTCATCTTTGGCCTGTAAGGAGAAGAGTTGTGATGTTGGATTTTGAAGTCCCGACACAGTTCTGCCATCATCTTGTTGTTTAAATTGGAACCATTATCAGTAATGATTCGCTCAGGAACTCCATATCGACAGATGATATCTCTTTTCAGAAATCTAGCTACCACTTGTCTGGTGACGTTTGCATATGAAGCTGCTACAACCCATTTGGTGAAGTAATCAATGGCTACCAGAATGAATCGGTGACCATTTGAAGCAGTCGGTTCAATCTTTCCAATCATGTCAATGCCCCACATGGCAAAGGGCCAAGGTGAAGACATTACGTTCAAAGGATTTGGAGGCACATGCACTTTATCTGCGTAGATCTGGCACTTGTGGCATTTTCTGGCATAGGCACAATAGTCTGCATCCATTGTGATCCACTAGTAACCCGATCTTAACAACTTCTTTGCCATTGCATGTCCTCCGGCATGGGTACCGAAAGAACCTTCATGTACTTCGTGCATCAGTAGGTCTGCTTCCTTCTTGTCAACACATCTGAGCAGGACCATGTCAAAGTTTCGCTTGTATAATGAACCATTAGTATTGAGGAAGAAACTACCGGCCAGCCTTCTCAATATCTTCTTATCATTTGATGAAGCCCCAGGTGGGTATGTCTGATTCTCCAAGAAGCATTTGATGTCATGGTAGAAAGGATTATTGTCATTGACAGTGTCTATAGAGAAAACATATGCCAGTCTGTTCAGTCTGGATACCAAAATCCGAGGCACATAATTGGCATCTTGTACTTTGATCATGGATGAAATGGTAGCTAAAGCGTCTGCAAATTGATTCTCATCTCGAGGGATGTATTCAAGTTTGACTGTTGTGAAGAAAGTCAATAATCTCCTCGTATAGTCACGGTACGGAATCAGATGCTCCTGATGGGTGTACCATTTTTCGTTGGTCTAGTTGATTACCAAAGCCGAATCTCTGAATACATTCAAGGTTTTGATCCTGAGATCAATGGCCTCCTCAAGACCTATGATACAGGCCTCGTAATTTGCTTCGTTGTTTGTGCAGGCAAAGGTGAGTTTTGCCGAGAAAGTCATGTGAACTCCTTTAGGTGTAACGAGCACTGCACCAACTCCACGACCATTCATATTGACAGCCCCGTCAAACATCATAGTCCATGCTTCTTCTGGGTCAGGCCCTTCAGTGTGAATTGGCTCTTCACAATCTTTTGCTTTCAAGAACATGATGTCTTCATCCGGGAAGTCAAATCTCATAGGCTCGTAATCATCAATGGGTTACTCAGCCAGATAATTAGACAATACACTACCCTTGATGGCTTTTTGAGAGGTGTACCAAATGTCATACTCTGTTAGAATCATTTGCCATCTTGCAACCCTTCCGGTAAGTGTTGGCTTCTCGAATATGTACTTGATTGGATCCATCTTTGAGATCAATAAGGTAGTGTGAGTCAACATATATTGTCTTAGTCGGCGAGCAGCCCACGCTAAAGCATAACAAGTTTTCTCGAGCAGTGAATAACGTTGCTGACAGTCGGTAAACTTTTTGCTTAGGTAGTATATTGCATACTCTTTTCGACCAGACTCGTCATGCTGGCCCAACACACACCCCATTGACTCTTCTAATACTGTCAGGTACATGATTAGAGGTCTTCCTTCGACTGGAGGCATGAGAATTGGAGTTTCTTGCAAATATTCTTTGATCTTGTCAAAAGCTCTCTGACAATCATCATTCCATCTTATTGTTTGTTCTTTTCTTAACAGCTTGAACAAAGACTCGCAGGTTGCAGTGAGATGAGATATGAACCTGGAGATGTAGTTCAATCTACCTAAGAACCCTCGAACTTCCTTTTCAGTCTTAGGTGCAGGCATTTCCTGGATGGATTTGACTTTGTCAGGATCAACCTCAATTCCCTTTTCACTTACAATAAATCCCAGCAGCTTACTGAAACGTACCTCGAATGTGCATTTGTTGGGGTTCAACTTCAGCTGATACTTCCTCAAACGCTTAAACAACTTCAGCAGATTCACCATATGATCTTCTTTTGTGAGGGACTTGGCAATCATATCATCCACATAGCATTCGATTTCTTTGTGGATCATATCGTGGAATAATGTTACCATAGCCCGTTGATACGTTGCGCCGGCATTCTTTAGTCCAAATGGCATTACCTTGTAACAAAATGTGCCCCAAGGTGTGATGAAAGTTGTTTTCTGTCTCCAGGTGACATCTTGATCTGATTGTATCCAGAAAATCCGTCCATGAAAGAAAATACCGAGAACTGAGTTGTGTTGTCTACCAATACATCAATGTGAGGTAATGGGAAATCATCCTTCGGGCTAGCTCTGTTCAGGTCTCGGTAATCCACACACATACGCACCTTGTCGTCCTTCTTAGGCACGGGTACAATGTTAGCAACCCACGGAGGGTAACTAGTTACAGCAAGGAAACCGACATCCCACTGCTTTTGTACTTCTTCCTTGATTTTCATAGCCATATCTGGGAGAGTGCGGCGCAACTTCTGTTTAACTGGAGGACAATCTTGTCTCAATGGTAGCTTGTGCATGACAATATCCGTATCTAGACCTGGCATGTCTTGATAGGACTAGGCGAAGACGTCAACATATTCCCAAAGCATACTGATGAGTTGTTCTTTTATTGGAGCTTGCAGACTGGCCCCAATCTTCACCTCTTTTACATCTTCCTCGGTACCAAGATTGACAGTTTCAACCTCCTCCTGATGAGGAGTAATCATTTTCTCTTCTTGCCTCAACAACCTAGCTAACTCTTCAGGAAAATCATAGTCTTCATCAACCCCTTCATAGGCTTGATTAATTGGATTGTCGAAGTCATACAAGGTCATAGCAGTGCTGTTGTCGGTGCAAGCTAGAGGATTATTTCTACAAGGGTTGAGATTTGTTCTTTTTAGTGATTAATTTTAATCTTGCTTTAAGAAGAAGTGTGAATGAAGTTATTGTTTTGAAAACATTGCCATTTATTGTTTTGTGCGAAAAATAACAAAAATGAAAAGACAGTGAGCGAAAAAAGAAAATTGTTTGCAAAGGATGTCCATTGTTCATTGATATTCCATTTGCACAAAATACAAATATGGCCCTATTACAAAATGAGTCCTGACACCTTGGGCAAGATGCAGGACTTGATGCATGCTTAAGCAGGAAATAATAATTACTCTGCAGGAGTAACTCTTATAATTTCCTAGGAAGACCAGTTAAGGATTTGTTGGCCCGGGATCCTTGGACGAATCCAGCTCTCCAGGTTGAGGTCGCTTTCAGCCTCGTCTTCCACGTTATTGACAGCATATGGGGTTAGCATTCCCCCACTTATGAACTTGGGCTCTTTAGTAGCCTCTGCTTGATCTTGTCGGGATGGTTTGTAACCCAAACCGATTGTCCTCCTTCTTCTCCACAGGCAGCAGCTTGCCCCAGCCTTGGGCGTTCCCATCTTCAACAACCTTCCGAGCTTGTTGGTAGGAGACAATTGAAGTACCCATCCTATCCTCTTGGGATGTAGCAAATACTTCAGTTGTCGCCTCGTTGACGTTCAGTGCTTCGAAACCTTGGATCATGGTCTCATGGATTTCACCATCCATCTCAATGTATTTGTAGGTAGCCAGATGGCTAACAAAAATGTCCTCTTCACCACAGATTGTGATAATTTTCCCTTCCCACTCGTATTTTAATTTCTGGTGAAGGGTTGACATAACTGCGCAAGCGGCGTGAATCCAAGGTCGACCCAACAAACAGCTGTAGGCCGGCTGAATGTCCATCACGTAAAAAGTAATTTGAAAGACCTGTGGGCCAATTATCACAGGAAGTTCCACCTCTCCAAGAACATACCTCTTGGAACCATCAAAAGCTCTAACCACCAGATTGCTTGGTCGAAGAGCTAAACCATCATATTCAAGCTTAACAAGGGCTTTCTTTGGCAAGACATTGAGTGAAGACCCAGTGTCAACTAGAACATGTGAAAGCACAGCTCTTTTACATTCTAGAGTGATGTGAAAAGCTTTATTATGATGACAACCTTCCGTAGTCAAATCAGCATTGGTGAAGCCTAGTCCATGACTAGTATTAACATTAGAAACCACCGTCTCTAGCTGATTTACTGTAATCTCCTCAGGCACGTAGGCTGCATGCAGGACTTTAAGTAATGCATCCCGATGAGCTTCGAAACACAATAGCAATGATAGAATGGAGATCTTGGAAGGAGTCTGGTGGAGCTGATCCACAACCTTATAATCGCTTCTCTTGATTATCCTCATAAATTCATCCACATCCTGATCAAAGGATGTCTTATGAGCCTCTTTTGGCACTGGTTCTTCAGGTACCACATTTTTTGCCTTTAGCTTTGGCAGCAGCCTCTGCCTCAGTGTTAACTCTTGGAATTTGTGACGCGAAGAGACGTCCGCTTCGAGTGAATCCTCCGCCTCCCCCGACATTATTAATCTGTGGTGTATGAGTTGAAGAATCAAGAATGACTCTCTCCCCGTTGCAGTAGAGGTCTGAACCATAGTGCCATGGTACAACATTATCTTTTTCATACGAAATGGGTCCAGGTACCGTGATGGTGACTGGACTGACTGCAACAGAAATAGGAACTGTTATTGTCTGTGGATCGTAATATATGGTGACAGGATTTCTGACTGATGGTGGTGGTGAAAGACTGAAGCTGGGTTGTTGTTGAAATTGTTGCTGAAAATTGTTGGAATCGGGGACCATTGTCGGGTCATAGTATATGGTGACTGTGGAGATGTCATTATTAATGGTTGTTGTTGTTGTAGAAGCGGATGCAGTTGAACTAATGTTTATTGAAGTGGTAGAGGAGATGATTGTTGACTTTGTAGCAGAGTTTGTCAGAACAATTTTTTTTGAAGTTGTAAGAGGGGTGCTTATTGGTACTGTAGGAGGAATTACTGATGTTATAGAAACCATTGATGTTATCTGCAAGATACCTTCTCTGATAAGGCCATTGATGGCACTTTTTAAACTTACACAACCATTGGCGGAAACTTTGCAAGATTCACAACAGGCCTCACAACCTGGGAACACCTGGCATTTTAAAAGCTGGGCTTTAACCTCTGCCAAAGGTGTTTGAATACTTGCAGTATCTTCAATTAGGTTCACGGGTTGATCCTCCTCAATTGCATTTATCCTGGGGCCACCGTGGCTAGGCATAGGATTCTTTGTGACATTAGGAGGAGGTGCAAAGTTTAACGCCTTGGAATCCACTAAATCCTGGACCTTCATGTGCAATGCTCTGCACTTTTCTGTGGTATGGCCAGGTGCATTGGAATGGAAGGCACATTTGGCGTTGACATCGTAATTCCTTGGAAGGTTCTGAGGATCTGGTGGAGTCAGAGTTCTTAATTCAACAAGATTGAGTTTCAAAAGTTGTGGTAGCAAAGTGGCATAGGGCATCGGGATAGGATCGATTACCCTGTTGACTTGAGATGGCCTTTTCTAGAAAGGACGTTGTTGTTGGTTGTTGTTGTTGTTGTTGTAAGACCTTTGCTGAGGAAAATGTTGTTGTTGAGGGAAATGTTGTGGTTGTGGAGTGTATTGTTGTTGAGGTGATGGAGCGGGAATTGTGACATCGGCTATTGATCTTGGCATATACTGGGGCCTACCTCTACCCATGTGTACTGAATTGGTTTCACCCGACCTGCGAGGCCCTGCAAAAGGTTTCCTTGTGCTGCTAGAGCTGGCGCAAACTTTCAATTCTCTCTCCTGCTATGACCACGTCAGCAAAGCTAGTGGAAGAGAAAGCAGCCAACCTATCAATGTATGTCCCCTGTAGGGTGTTCGTAAACATATCGGCCATTTCTCTTTCCGGCATTGGAGGTTGAACGGCAGCAGCTAATTGCCTCCATCTCTGAGCATACTCTCTGAAGCTTTCTCTGGAGGATTGTGACATACCCATTAGGAGAGTTCTGTTAGGAGCCATGTCTAAATTGTATTGATATTGGCGTATGAAAGCCTCGTCCAAGTCCTTCCAATTTCTGAATGTTGCCCTAGTGATGTGTGTTTTTCGCAAGTGTACGAACACGTCAGAGTAATATAAAAGATTGTCGAATCCACAGACACCAAGTGTCAATATATCGTACCTGTTGTTATGGTGTGTATCTAAGGCAACTGAATATAAGGGTTTTAAGGAGTGCGCAATGGTAAATAAAATGGTAATTTTAAACAATTAATAAAGACAAGCTCGAATGTAATTCACATAATCAATTGATAATCCGGTACTTGTTAATAGAACTACTTATGGGCAATGTTTTCCACTTTGAAAAGAACTAATTTAACAGGAATTGTCGCTTTCGCGTATTCAGAACCGAGTTGTACTCTCTAATCAACCCCTCATATTGTCACGGATAAAAAGGTGCGTACTGCGTTAGAGTAGTAAACCTATTTTTAAGAAATATAGTATCTCAACTAAGTTGAAAAGTACTTTAACCTGGATTTCTTAGCAAAAAGAGGTTCTCACGAACCAGACTCTAAACTTCTTAACGCGTCCGAAAATCGTTTTAAAATCTCTTTTCTTTTTAATCTAAAAACTCCTAATGAACTAGACAAAGCGCTTTTGGCTATTTTTGAAATAGTTAAAAACAATTAAACTTAAATTGAAAGATAAAATAACCCTTAAGTGTTTCCACGAACAATTGTACGGATTACTGGTTCAATTACGATCCTTACATTCTAACCTTTATGGATTTAGTTAGACATGGTAAAGTAAAAGTTCTTTTTATAATTTTTCATAAAAGTAATTAGTGCGAGTGCGGAAAGTAAATAAAAGTAGTGTGAGTGCGAGAAATAAAGGTATTTAAAGCGAGTGCGGAAAATAAGCGAAAGTAGTGTGAATGCGAGAAATAAATAAAGTAAAGCGAGTGCGGGAAATAAATAAAAGTAAAGCAATGCGGAAAGTAAATAAAAGTAAAGCAATGCGGAAAAGTAAAATACGAACTGGAATTAAAATGGCGGCAGGATTAACTTCCTCCCAGAGTGCTCCAAAACTCGATAACACAGACGTATACAGACTCGATCACTCGATTGTAGTAACTCCCCGATGTGGAATGATAACTACTTTAAAACTGATATATGCCTAAGAGATTCTAAGTTTTGATGAAGAAAACGAAATTCTAAAGTCCTATTTATAGGCAAATCTTAAATGGGAAATGACCAAGATGCCCCCCTCCAATAAAAAGTGGAGGGAACCACTTTTGCCTTGTGGCGCCCGCCATGAGTGCGAATGGATGAAGAAAGTGGGGGTCATGGGTCTTGGCAGTTGTGGAGTGGTCTTGAGACGTGGCCACGTCATGGCAAACCCCATGGCGCCAGCCATGGCGGATGCCGTAAGTGTAAAAAGCTGAATTTCTTGGTTTTCGTCCGTTTCCACTCCTTTTCCGCTCCTCTTCTCGATTTAAGCCCCGATTACATAGAAAACCTGAAAATAAAGAAAAACAAAGTAATAACATAACAAAATAACAATAAAAGCTAAGAATACATGCGAAATCGGAGTCAGAAATACGGTGAAATTTAGTGTTATCAAATCCTCCCACACTTAGACCTTTGCTTGTCCTCAAGCAAACATTTAAAGCTCAAAATGAAGAAAACTGATGTCAACACGTGATTTGGGCTAAAGGGCTTCTAAGTTCAAGTCAGGATGCAGTGACAGGTACTAACTAAGTGAACCAAGGGTACCATAATAACACAGACACGGATTTCAATCCTATATTAACCACCCCTTGTCATCCCACAATACCTAGGCCTATCTTCTCATCTCTTTTTGGGTCCTTTTCATTCAGGCGCAATTACATTAAGCCCGTTATTCGTACATGCTTCATAGTAGAGTGACCGGTTAGTGATTCTGATCCATAACATAAGGTTTCTGGCACATAAGCATGTGTAAACCCGTTTTATTTGACCTAAATGTAGCTGCGGGGGATCGGATCGTAATCCGCCCTACCAAGTTCAGTACCAGATACCTCTGAACCAACTAACAATAGGTGACTGTAATTTTTTTCTTTTTGTGGAAAAAAAAATTTCTTCTCTTTTTTCGATTTAAATGACTTTGTGAGGGTCATCTATCCCAGAGTTTGCCTTTTTCTTTTTCATTAGCACTGGATCATTCACTTATGTTCATCGGCCCCCTATGTAGAGCATGCTTAGGCCGGAGCTGACTGCTAGAATAAACTACTTAGGACAATTTTTTGAATGATAATAAAGGCCATGGTGTGCGGGGTTTAGGAGTGATTCCTATATTCAAGAGGTCTGTGGTGCTACAATGGCACTAATGTTTCAAAAAGTTAACCTAAGTCACCACAACCTAATCCAAACTTGTATCAAAGCCCAAACAACATGTGAAACAGCATGTTTTCTTTTAAAAAAATTTGGTAAGGCTAAGGAAATGGAAAAAATGAGGATGTACTAAAGATACAATATACTGGTGACTCGTCAGACTCATGCATTATCTAAGAAAAGTTAAACTAAATAACTTACTGAAAAGGGAAATAACGGAAAGCAAATAAATAACTAGAAAGGGAAATGACAGAAAGCAATAAAATCCCCTCCCACACTTAAATCGAACATTGTCCCCAATGTTTCGAAATAAGATAAGGAGGGTAACCTGGAAAACTACTGCAGAGGAGCACTGGTGCCCTCGCCGTCCTGCTGTGATGGTTTGGAACGACGGGATCTACTGCGCTGCTGGTCCCTCCGGTCAATCTGTGCCGATAAGGCAGCCTGGGCACCCCGGACCTCTCGAAGGTTACCTAGGATGGAACCCTGAGTGGCCTCCATAAGCTGGTAGTGTCGGCGGTTGACTTCTCGCTGACGGGCCTGCTCTGATGTGATGTCGGTCAAGGCACGACAAATGTTACTGTAGGAACGATCCGATACCGATCGTGATTGTTGCATGAAGCTCATGTTGTCCTTCAGTTGTTGTGAAATAGTAGAGTATGTTGTCTCTCCTTTCCTCTCTAGCCGTCATATCACACCACATCTCCTCAGTGACATAGAATCCAGGAGCAACACCTGCAACAGGGTTAGAGGAAGATGGTGTGGTGTGTGACTGTGAAGGACGATGGGGGGACATGTGAGGTACGGGAGATTGTTCTCTCCAATCATATTCTTCATCAGTGTCAGGTGTCTCCCCATCAGGAATATTAGGAGGAAGTGGACCCAAAACAGGTGGAGCATTCAGATCATAGGTCCAGTTCCTTTCATTACGTACATCAGTAAGTCTACTGCAAGGTAAAGCAACATATGGGATAGCTACCCCATGAACCATCAACTCATAACCACCTGCTCTCCTTGTTCGGCACAATTTCATGTCTTTTAGAAATTTTAAATTAATTGTGAGAGGAGGTAGTGGTTCAAGTGTAGCTATCTCATTGTTCAGGTCAAGAGCCCGAGCAATAGACGTAACAAGTCCTCCAAAAACAATCGGTCTTGTTTTATTAGTAGTTAAATTCATGTGTGCATGCATAAACGGGACCGGATTGATATGGGTATTAGTGAGGCATCCTTGCAAAAATAGGAGCTCTTTAGCGTTTACCTTATTTGGACTCTCCCGGCCAAAAATAGTACATGCCAAAAGATATCTGAAAACTCTTATGGTCGGGTTGTGGATGGTCGACGCAAGTATTCCTTCAAAAGAATTTATTGAAGTACTTGACAGCCTCTGCCAGAAGGAAAATACTCCGGCCGACCATTCTGCATCCAAAGGTGCCTCACATATAGCACCTTCCCTATGAGGGATTCCTAACAAGCCTGTTAGTTCGTCGGTACTGTATTCGTATTCAATTCCAAACAGTCTAAAATTAACAGTACCGACTGTGCTAGCAGTGTTAGGACTGACAGTGTATATCAATGAACTTAAAAACTCAACTGTCATCCTCTCATAGGTAGGTTCCTGGTTAACAAAAATATCATGCAAGCCTAAAAAATCTAATAAATGAAAAACACTATGATACAGACCCAAAGCATAAAGACAGTTATCATCGACGTACCTAGTCGAGAGAATTTCTCGACTCTGAAGCCTTTGAATAATTTTTCTTTGCCTATCACCCGGTCTTCCATCGTGAAGAAGATATCCATTGAACTCCATTGTTGTTGCTCCTTGAGAAGTGAAAAGTGGTGAAAAATGGTTTATGAGAGAAATGATAAAGGTTGGATTTTTATGGTTTGTGGTGGATGAAAATGAAAATGGATTTTGGATAGGTTTTATAGATGGTGAATGTTTTGGAAATGAGGGAGCTTTAATGGGGTTCAATGGGGTTTTTGGAAGTTGGAAAAATGGTTTTTTGAGCTTTGAAGGTGTGAAAATGGTGGAAATGGGGAATCAACCCCATATTTGATGAGGGACGGTGTGGCGCCCGCCACAGGGTGTATGGCGCCCTCCATAAGGATAATTTCTATTGGGCCTTGGATTTTTTCAATTCTTCATTTGGGCCCTTTGCACCTTCGGTCTTCGGGGGGGTCCGGATAGCGTTTTCTTCTCTCTTTTAAGGCATGAAGCTTGCATATTTTTTATGAAGACAAAAATGAAAATATTTTTGTCTTTATATATTTTTTTCTTTATTCGACAAAAATAAAATAAAATAAATCAAAAGAAAAGAGAAAAAATGAGATTAGTGCATGAAATAATATATAAGATAAAATCAAAGTACATGAAAAGAAAATGTAATAGATGCAATAATATAAAATATGTCTGGAGATGCGAGAGATAAAATAAAGCATGAAAAAGAAATTAAATACTAGGGTAATAGCGTCAGTGTAAAACGAATCATGTGGTAGGCTTCTCTTCCTGGTTTGATCCACGAATCTCAGTTATCTCCCTCCGAAGCTCTTCAATCTCCTGATATAGAGCATCGGCCTCTGAGGCATGAGTGAGATCAGATACCTCGATCTATAATTCCAAGTCCTCTACTTCCTGCTTGAGCAGGGAAGTCTCCTTGTGGAGCTCATAAATCTGGGTTTGTAGATCAGGCGGCTGCAAAGACATATTGCTAGACATAACAGTGATTCAGGGAGAAAGAGGTGAAGGAGTGTACTCAGCGGTGTCGCTCCCGATAAATGGGACTGGCCCAAATAAAGGTACAGACGCGAACGGTCGGCGAAAGAGGACGATGAGAACACACAGCAGTGAACTCACTGGAGAAGAAAAGAGTCGCCAGCTAGGCATTTTTATCCCGGAGGAAAGGCAATGCTGCATAGACCTAGAAAGACATGGATAAGACGGTTGCGAACCAGAGAGACTGAGAAAGGGGGTTGGTTACAACCTGGGAAGGTATTAGCACCCAGATTGTCCGCCGTACTCGACGGGATCCACGCTTAAAAGATTTGTGTTTTAAAGGGGTAGTGTCAGTGCAATGTGTATAAAAGAGCTGGAAAAGGATGTACAGGTGTAAGTGTAAGAAAAGTGTGAAGTGTATAAGTGAAGTGTCAGTGTAAGAACAGGAGTGAAATTCTCAAGATCATGAGGCTAAAAGAATGAGGCTAGAAAGAGGGGGAATATACAGAGACTTTTGTTCGATAACTGTTAAGTTATGCCTACGTATCCTCTCGTGCAATGAGGAAGTCAGAACATCGTAGTTCGACTCAAAGAGACTGAAAGATGAATTGACTTGTGAACTGCTTACTTGTCTATGCTCAAGTGTATGACCTGTCTGGCTCAGGTGCAAACTGTCTTGCATTAGACGGAAGAAGCGAGCTCTCGTTTGTGAGTGAATGAGATGAGAAAAGAATCCCGGAGGAGACGATTATTGTTTGTTTTTGTGTTTTCAGTCTTTTATTGTTTTTGGATTTTGTCATAAGTTAATGAGCTTAAGTCTAAACCAATGGATTTAGTAAACTCATCACATCTTCCCTCTGATTAGGGGTAATGAGAATACCTTAAGTGTGAAGTCAGCTTCTCACACTTAAACACCTTTGGTGTAGGATTAAGATCATTAACCTACTTGTGATTAATTATATGTTTTTGTTGTTTTTGTTTAGTGTTAAGTAATGAGATTAAGCCATAATCAGGGATTAAACAGACTCATTACACCATCCTAATAGAAGGATAATAGATGAGAATGTTTAAGCTGAGGAAAACTCCTCAACTTAATCCATGATTAGGGATTAAACTCATGACAAAACAAAGCCTTTATTGAGTGGATTTTAATTAATGATATGATGATGAAGTGAGTTTTAGGGTTTATAAGACAACTTGAGGGGGACTTGTCCATTAACACTAGGGTTAGTCCTTCTTAACCAGTTAAGGAAGAATTAGAACCCTAATGCAAGGCCCAAGTTACAAGTGTGAAGTCTTGATGATTATTATGTGAATTAATTAGAGGATTTAAACACATTAAGGATTTAACACTTAGGATTAAAGTTATACACTCCATCCTAATAGAAGGATGCAGGCATAAACTTAATCACAAAGCCTTTAGGGTTTAGTCCCTGATTATGAGATGAGAAGAGAAGACTCAAAAGAGACACAAAGGTAAAACTAATAGGGGAGACTAAACAAAACCCTAATCATTGTCATACATGGTTGTTCCTAAGGTTTGTGAGGTTTACAAGAGAAGTCTTCAATGGAACCACCAGGAAGCAGATGAAAGGATCAAGAGAAGCAAAGTAACTTGCTTCATTTAAGAAGACAAGTCACTTGAGGAAAGAAAGTGAGAAGAAGAAGGATGAACAAGCTCAAACTCAAACACATACAAAAATGCAGCAAGGATGCATAAAAGTGATGAAGAGAAGTTATGAGAAGTGAAGGCAAATTCACTTCTCAAAGTTGCTTACCACCTGAAAAGTTAGTGAGAAAGATGCAATGCAATGTCAAATGGAATGCAATGACATGATGAGAAACAAAACCAGAAGCACATACATGATGCTAATGATGCTATGAGATGCTACAAACATGAAGAAACACATGGGGATGATCATACAAGTTCATGGATGCAAATGAAACAAGTTAAGAAACATGAACATACATGAAAAGTCATGAAGTGCAAATGGCATACAACATGGCAAATGCAAGATGCAATGATCAAACATGCTTCCAATATGTCTTAATATGTACTATGAATCATGAGAATGCATAGAATGCTATGGAAAGTCATGTTATGCAAGCAAATGCAAGATGGATGCATATGGAAGCCCAAATTAGGGTTTATGATCAAAGCATCAAACACAAACCAAAATCAGAAGCAAACATCAATATAAAAAATTGAAAATTCACTTAAAGGATCCCTAAACCTATACTAACCCAAAGCCCAAAGGAGAAGTTCCAACTCTTAACCAAATTCAAGATATGATTTTCCTAAGTTTTCTAGGGTTTTAGGGTTCCTTAACAAGAAAAAAGCCAAACAAATGGAAAATGAAAGATCAAATCATGCCAATTTAATCTCACAAACTACATGATATGCTAAACACAATGCAAAAAGAATCAAGGTCCAACTCTCAATGGTTAGGCAGAAATGATTTTTGGAAGTTTGGATCAAAATAATGCATCAAAATGATTTTAATTCCATGGAAAATTCTCAAAATGCATCAAGATCAAAAAATAAATTTGGTTTGAGGGTTGGACAATGTTTCTAAATGTTTTTAAATGTTTCATGAATTTTTTGGTGATTTTTAAATACCTAAAAGTATTTTTAATTAATTAATTCTCATTAATTAATTAAAAAGAAACTTTTAAATATTTAAAAATACTTTTTTAATGCTAAAAATAAAAATGAAAATATTTTTGTGTTCTGAAATTAAATAACAACTTGTGTAAAAAATTTCAGAATTTTTAAAGTATTTTTGCTATTTTTAATAAATTGTACAAATCAAATGAAATAATATGAAAAATAAAATAATATAAAGCTGAAAAATGGAAAGTAATCAAATCCTAAGGTCCAGATTCAAATGAAACACGCGCGCGTTTGACTTGGCGCCAGATCCCACGGCTGGAATTCAAACTTGGCTAATTACGTGATTAAGCCCTAATTTTGCCCTAATGACTTTCAGATGACCGGAACAGTGGTTCCGGTCATCTTCTCCGGCGAGCTCAAATGCTAAATCATTCTACACGCTATGAAAATGAAAACCAACTATCCAGGAATCTTCCCCACTCTAAAACGAATCAAACCCCTCACTTAAACATCATTTATCACTCATAATCAAAGAGAATCGAAGCAAACAAATCTTAGGGCAAAAAGTTTCAGAAACAGATTAAACTCTCATCTCTCCACCATTTTCAAAAACAAAGACATCAGAGTGATCAGTGAACTACAAAAAACCACTTAGGAACTTTAAAAATCATTTCTGGAAAAAAAGTTCTTGAGCTACCTGAGTTTTGAAGCTTTCAACCTAACAACTTTCTGACCTCTCCTCTTTATGCAATCCACTCCTTTTGGTCCCTTGATGATGTCTGGATGCTTGGAAGGAGTTTATGGTGGCTGGTTTAAGAGTTTGAACAGGTTCTGTTCAAGCTCAGGTGAGAATCGTGTTTGGCTTATATGGTGTTTCAAGGATGAATGAAGGCAGGGAAATGATCAGAAGGATGTGGTGATGAGTTCTATGAAGTTTGTTTGTGAGTTTGTAGCTTGTACACTGAGTTTCGAAAGCTTTTGCTTCAAGGGTGAAAAATGAGAGTGTGTTGTTCTTGCTGGTTCCAGGCTTGTGTGTTATCATGTTTGGCTTGCATTTGATTTGTATAAACTAATCCTATTGGTCAGATGACATGACATGTGCTCTATTGATTGGTATGGTGGCTTTTGCAAAATGTCAACTTTGTGTAAGAGAAGGCATGGGTCTTGTTCTAGCCAAGTACAAGGGCTGTGGGTTGCGCAGCATGGTGAGGGGAAAGGCTAGGGTGGTTCAGCATCCAAGGCAGCAAGTGGGTGAGAAGTGATCATGAGCTTTTGCAACTTGACTTTGCTTTTGCTTTTCATGAAGATATCTTGCTCCAAAGGCCAAACAAATGAGAAACTCTTGGTCCATTCTGATTTTTAGGTCACATGTGATGTTTGTGTAATGGTTTGACATCAATTAGAAGTCACAAATTGCCTTGGTACAAAAATTTGCAAGTTTCTCATTTGGTGCATGACTTGAATTTTAGTGATTTTAGCCAACTTTGATGAACCATAACTTTTGATCCAAAATGAATTAGGTCATGTTCTTGTACTTTTTGAAAAGGGAAAGATCTAATCTACAACTTTCATGACCAAAGTTTTTCCATTTGAAGCATTTTTGGACCAAAAAGTAAGGATTGAAAAGTTGCCTAAAATGACAAATTCCTTGAAAATCAAACTTGCCCCAAAAAGTCAACTTTGCAAAAACTTGAGATTCTTGAATTTTGTAAACTTCCAACTTCTTCTATGATCAAATAAAGATCATATGCACTCAACATGATGAAGATCACCCCTTGGTTGGGTCATTGGGGGCCTCAGATGCCCTGATTTTGCACTAACTTGTCTGAAAAGTCAACTCTTGATCAGATGACTTCCCCATGGAATTTCTTCATAAAAATTGATATGCATACTCCCTATACCATATAGAGACCAATAGAAACAAGAATGACCAAAAAATTTGAAGTTATGGCCTCTGAAACCAAAACCCTAATTTTAGGTTATCTGTGCAGTCAAGCCTGGCTCTGCTTCCACAACAATCCCAGTTCTTGTGATTATTTGGCATTCTTGACTTTGAGAGGATGTAATATGATACTTGACCACACATAGACCCCTTTGAAGTGATTGATGACCTTTGGAGTGGCTCAAGAAGCTCTTGGATTGCTCAGATCACAAACCCTAGGTGCAGATGACTTAGAACCAATGCAAAGACTCAAAATTGTGGTATGAGATGTTATGATTGTGTTTATGCATATGAAATGATCACAAGCCATGGTGTGAATGGGTGAGGGCAAATTTGGGGTGTTTACAGCTGCCCCTATTCAAACATGAGTTAGCTGTGTAGGATGTAAGCAACGGCTTAACAGGCAAACAAGATAACTTGTGGTTGAATACCAAAGACAGTCCAAAATTTGCACTCACAGAATGAAGAAGAAAAGGGATATAGATTGTAAAGGAAAATAAAGTATATTGTAAAGTGTGGGCGACGGAGGACGACCGTCGAGCAGAGGACGACTGCTGGGTAAAGGGCAATGACGGGGACGGCCGACATGCTGGAAAGGTGCGGGAAATAAAGCAATGACGGGGACGGCCGACATGCTGGGAATAAAAGAATTATGATGGGGACGGCCATCAAGATAAAGCTATAAAATTCTCTAGGGATTAATGAAACATGACGGGGACGGCCATCAAGTTCATAAAGTAAAGTAACCAACGATGGGGACGGCCATCGGGCTAAACTGATGAAGGACGATCATCAGAAAAAAGAAAAAAAGGGACCACGACGGGGACGGCCATCGGGTTAAAGAATAAATGAAATAAACAGATGATGAGGTACGATCATCAAAGGGTGAAGGACGATCACCTAGCAGGGGACGGCTGCTCTGTTGGGGATAAGATGAGGGACGGTCATCTAAGGTGGAGGACGACCACCTGGCAGGGTACGGCTGCCGAAAATATCGCGACATAGGACGAATGCCGGATAAAAGGTCAACGATGGGGACGGCCATCGGATGAGCATGATGGAGGACGACCATCAAGAGGTGGAGGACGACCACCTAGCAGGGGACGGCTGCTCTCAAAGTTTATCATGACATAGGACGAATGCTAGATAACCAAAACCAACAATGGGGACGGCCATTGGATAAAATGATGAAGGACGATCATCAAAAGGTGGAGGACGACCACCTAGCAGGGGACGGCTGCTAAATATCACGACATAGGACGAATGTCGGATAGAAAATCAACGATGGGGACGGCCATCGGATGAGCATGATGGAGGACGACCATCATGAGGTGGAGGACGACCACCTAGCAGGGTACGGCTGCTCTCAGGGTTTATCGTGACACAGGACGAATGTCAGATAAAAAGAAAATTGCTTCGTTGGCGATCTACTGGGGAATAGTAAACACGGACGAGTGTTTACATCCAAGAAACAAAGGGTATAAGTGTTTAGATGTTTATGTATAGATCAAAGATGCGGACGTGCATCCTTAAGACTACGATACGGACGAGTATTGGGTAGAAACAAATACTGACACGTGTTCAGAGATGATGATACGGACGAGTACCAACTGGTTAACAAGGAACACGGACAAGTGTTGAACCTGAGAGGACTCTTCTGGGAGAATAGTAGACACAGACGAGTGTCTAAATTCAAGAAGACAGAAGTGTTTGACACGGTGTATGGGTTAAAGATACGGACGAGCATCCTTAAGACTACGATACGGACGAGTATCAGGTAGAAACAAACGCTTGACGCATGTTCTGAGATGATGGTACGGACGATTACCAACGAGTTAACAAAGAACAAGGACTAGTGTTGGATCTGTGGGGATATAAGTGGTATATATAAGATACGGACGAGTATCAGTATAAGTGTGAGTGGTGTATAGATGAGTGTTTAACTGCTGGGGAGAGTGACACGGACGAGTGTCAAAAGGAGAAGAGTGTGATATGAACAAGTATCTGATATACAAAGTGTAGGCGACTGCGCTGGGGATATGACACGGACGGGTGTCAAAGGATTGTTATATGTAAGTGTATGTGAGTGCAAAGAGGACGTCTTTGGCTTTCTGCTGGGGTTATGACAAAGACGGGTGTCAAAAAGTATCTGTAATACGAGTGGTACTGTTTGCACAGAGCGCTCAGGCGACTTTACTGGGGAGTATGGACACGGACGAGTGCCAAAGAGAGTATATACTGGTGTTTGTGAACGTGAGGCAACTGATTTTGCTGGGGAATCTCCACTGGGGATTCTAGGGGGAGTCTGTATGATGACGGATTGTCATTATTCATAAGTGTTGATTTAAAGCATGGCTTATGATTATGCTATATGTTTAATTTTTGTCGTAATGCTCCGTATTAAACGGAATGCTATGCTTTGTGGGTGAATATGATGCGAATGCCATGATTATGCAAAAGGTGCCAAACCGGGATTCGGATCCCGTCGCCACGAAGATCTCCGACCGATCTGCTTGAAATGGACATTCCAGCTGGGGATGAGGTCATTTGATAGATCTGATGAGATGCTATTGCTTGGGGATTCAGGTCACTGATAGACCTGTCTCAGCAATGAGGGACCCAGCTGGGGTTTGTAGCAGCTTTCTTTACCCTGTTGTGATTCCTTCGTGCGCTGCTCTTCTGGATAGAGGCTGGAGCTCTGCGGGGAGATGGTTCCTTGACTTTTGTACTCGGCTGAGGAAGGAATGGCAACTCGGCTGGGGGGAAAACACTTTGAGTGTTAAGACTGAGTGAGCATTGACCTGCCAGCTTGCTGGGCTGAAGCTTCCATACCCCAAGCTGCGTTCTGGATACCTGCAATCCTGCAAAGATAGGGAAACGTACAAGTAATCCCGAGGTATCCTTTACTGGATTCCGTCATAGGAGTTAGACACTTTTGGGAGTAAGTATATTTCCTGCAAGCACGTGTTTTTATTTTTGAAGATAAACATCTGTATTCTATGCAATCAGTTTTTTTCTTAAGACATCAGACATTTTTGCAAAATAAAAATGTACAAGACGAGACATGACTGAAAATCTGATTTTATTAATTCATATGCCCTGAATTGGCGCGATACAGTCAAAGAAACAAATCCCCTGAAATGAAGAGATCGTTACAAATTGAGAAACAAAATGCTGGCAATGTTGATGACGCTTTAAGGAGCTTCCTCTTTACTATGACTCGTATGACTTTTGACGTTCTTCTCATCTTGCTTTCTGAAGGAGGCTGATTCTGATTGAAGCTTGATCCTTTCGAAGCTTACCAAGTTGTAAATGATACAGACGAATTCAAAATGCAGTTGTTCGCTTATTCCCTTATTTTGCATGGATCGCCCTTTCGGGTTTTCAATCCATCGGGATACCCATTTTTGCCTGAGTTGTCCAATGCGGCTTTTCAACTCAGCGGGTGTACATTTTTGTTTATTTTCCCTTATTTTTGCCCGAGTCTTTTATTTTGTTTTTGACTCGCCGGGATGCCCTATTTTTGCCTGGACTTACATTCTATTTTTGTGTCCAGCGGGTCATTTTTATGCGAAGTATTTTTTTAACTGCATCTGAATTCACAGGGGACGGAAAATCTTCACCATCCATGGTGCTGAGCATCAGTGCTCCACCAGAGAAAACTTTCTTTACTACAAATGGTCCTTCATAGTTTGGAGTCCACTTGCCCCTGTGGTCTGTATGAGGAGGGAGGATTCTCTTCAGCACAAGATCTCCTACTTGGTACTCTCGGTGCCTGACTTTTTGATCGAAGGCTTTCTTCATTCTTTTCTGATACAACTGCCCATGACAGATCGCAGCCAATCTTTTCTCTTCAATCAGACTCAGTTGTTCGTATCGGGACCTGACCCATTCTGCTTCGTTCAGCTTAACATCCATCAATACCCGTAGGGAGGGTAATTCAACTTCAACAGGTAGGACTGCTTCCATACCATACACAAGCTGATACGGTGTTGCCCCAGTGGATGTTCTGATTGACGTGCGGTACCCATGCAAGGCCAATGGTAACATTTCATGCCAGTCTTTGTAGGTGACTACCATCTTCTGCACAATCTTCTTAATATTCTTATTAGCTGCCTCAACTGCGCCATTCATCTTTGGCCTGTAAGGAAAGAATTGTGGTGTTGAATCTTGAAGTCCCGGCACAGTTCAGCCATCATCTTGTTGTTTAAATTGGAACCATTATCAGTAATGATTCGCTCGGGGACTCCGTATCGACAGATGATATCTCTCTTCAGAAATCTGGCTACCACTTGTCTTGTAACATTAGCATAGGAAGCTACTTCAACCCACTTGGTGAAATAATCAATGGCAACCAGAATGAATTTGTGGCCATTCGAAGCAGTTGGCTCAATCTTACCAATCATGTCAATGCCCCACATAGCAAAGGGCCAGGGTGAAGACATTACATTCAAAGGATTGGGAGGCACATGCACCTTATCTGCATAAATCTGGCATTTATGGCATTTCCTGGCATAGGCACAACAGTCGGCATCCATTGTGATCCAGTAATAGCCTGATCTTAACAACTTCTTAGCCATGGCATGCCCTCCTGCATGGGTACCAAAGGATCCTTCGTGCACTTTATGCATTAACAAGTCTGCTTCTGTCTCATCGACGCATCTGAGGAGTACCATATCAAAGTTTCTTTTATACAGGGAACCATCAGTGTTCAGGAAGAAACTACCAGCAAGCCTTCTCAAAGTCTTCTTATCATTGGAAGATGCCCCAGGTGGGTATGTCTGATCCTCCAAGAAACACTTAATGTCATGGAACCAAGGCTTATCATCTTTGACAACGTCTGCTGCGAACACATATGCTGGTCTGTCAAGTCTGGACACTGAGATTTGAGGTACAAAGTTGGCAGCCTGAACTTTGATCATGGACGAAATGGTAGCCAGAGCATCTGCAAACTGATTCTCGTCCCGAGGGATATACTCAAGCTTGACTGTTGTAAAGAAAGTTAATAACCTCCTTGTGTAATCCCTGTAAGGTATCAGATGGTCCTGGTGGGTGTACCATTTGCCATTGGTTTGATTGATTACCAGAGCTGAATCTCCGAACACGGTCAATGTCTTGATCCTGAGGTCAATGGCTTCCTCAAGACCCATAATTCAAGCTTCGTATTCAGATTCATTGTTAGTGCAGTTGAAAGTGAGCTTTGCCGAGAAAGGCATGTGAACTCCTTTAGGTGTAATGAGTACTGCACCAACACCTCGACCATTCATATTAACAGCCCCATCAAACATCATAGTCCATTCTTCTTCCGGGTCAGGCCCTTCAGTGTGAACAGGCTCTTCATGATCTTTTGCTTTTATGAACATGATGTCTTCATCAGGGAAGTCAAATCTCATAGGATGGTAATCATCAATAGGTTGCTCGGCAAGATATTCAGACAATACACTGCCCTTGATGGCTTTCTGAGATGTGTATTGGATGTCATATTCTGTGAGAATCATTTGCCATCTTGCAACCCGTCCGGTAAGTGCTGGCTTCTCAAATATGTACTTAACTGGGTCCATTTTTGAGATCAACAAAGTAGTGTGGGTCAACATATACTGCCTCAGTCGGCGAGCAGCCCACGCTAAAGCACAGCAAGTTTTCTCGAGCAGTGAATAACGTTGTTCACAGTCGGTAAACTTTTTTCTTAGGTAGTATATTGCATACTCTTTTCGACCAGACTCGTCATGCTGGCCCAACACACACCCCATTGACTCTTCTAATACTGTTAAGTACATGATTAGAGGTCTTCCTTCAACTGGAGGCATAAGGATTAGAGGTTCCTGTAAGTATTCCTTGATCTTGTCAAAAGCTTTCTGGCAGTCTTCGTTCCACCTGACCGTTTGTTCTTTTCTCAACAATTTGAACAAGGGCTCACAGGTTGCTGTAAGGTGAGATATGAACCGTGAAATGTAGTTCAACCGACCTAAGAACCCTCGAACTTCTTTTTCTGACTTCGGTGCAGGCATCTCTTGAATAGCTTTAACTTTATCAGGGTCTACTTCAATCCCTTTCTCACTCACAATAAATCCCAGCAGCTTACCAGATCTCACCCCGAATGTGCATTTGTTGGGGTTCAACTTCAGTTGATACTTCCTCAGACGCTTGAACAACTTCAGCATTTTTACCAGGTGGTCCTCTTTAGTGAGGGACTTGGCAATCATGTCATCCACATAACACTCGATTTCTTTATGGATCATATCGTGGAATAATGTTACCATAGCCCGTTGATACGTCGCACCGGCATTCTTGAGCCCAAATGGCATTACCTTGTAACAGAACGTGCCCCAGGGTGTGATGAAGGTTATCTTCTCCATGTCTTCATTTGACATCTTGATCTGATTGTACCCTGAAAATCCATCCATGAAGGAGAATACCGAGAACTGAGCCGTATTATCCACCAATACATCAATGTGAGGTAAAGGGAAATCATCTTTCGGGCTAGCTCTGTTCAGATCCCGGTAGTCAACACACATTCTTACTTTGCCGTCTTTCTTAGGCACAGGTACAATATTAGCAACCCACGGCGGATAGCTAGTTACAGCAAGGAACCCGGCGTCCCATTGCTTTTGTACCTCTTCTTTGATTTTCATTGCCATGTCTGTGCGAGTACGGCGTAGCTTCTGTTTAACCGGCGGGCATTCTTCTCTCAAAGGCAGCTTGTGCACAACAATGTCGGTGTCCAACCCTGGCATATCTTGATAAGACCAAGCAAACACGTCCACATACTCTTGCAGCAGATCAATCAGTTGTCTCTTCACTGAGTCTTGTAAGCAGGCCCCGATTTTAACTTCTTTCACGTCTTCATCTGTACCAAGATTGATTGTCTCCACTTTCTCCTGGTGAGGAGTGATAACCCTTTCCTCTTGTCTCAACAACCTAGCTAGCTCCTCAGGAAGCTCATACTCTTCTTCAACCCATTCATCAGCTTGATTGATTGGATTGTCAAAGTCATACGAAGTCATAGTCGTGCTGTTGTCGGTGCTGTCTGGAAGGCATTCTCTGCAAGGGTTCAGTTTGTTCATTTTAGTGATTAAATTTTAATTTTGTTTAGAAAAGTGAAATAAAGTTGTCATTTTGAAAACACTGCCATTTATTTTTTTGTACAAAAGAAAAATGGAAAAACAGTGAGCAGAAAAGAAAAAGACTCATTTGCAAAAGATGTCTGATATTTCATTGATTAATCTTGTTGCACAAAAATTACAGATGGCCCGATTACAAAATGAGTCTTGTCATCTTGGGCAAGATGCAAGACTTTGATGCATGCTATAAAATACAGGAAATAATAATTACTCTGCATGAGTAACTCTTATAATTTCCTGGGAAGACCAGTTTGAGATACTGCTCCCCGGGACCTTTGGACGGATCCAACTCTCCAGGTTGCGGTCGCCTTCATCCTCGTCTTCCAAATTGTTGACAACATCAGGGGTGAGCATCCCCCCACTAACAAAGTTGGGCTCTTTAGCAGCCTCTGCTTGATCTTGCTGAGTTGGTTTGTAACCCAACCCAAATCTATCCTCTTTCTTCTCCACCGGTAACAGTTTGCCCCAGCCTTGGGCAGTTCCTTCTTCAACAACCTTCCGGGCTTGTTGATATGATGTCATTGAGGTTCCAGGTACAGCAGATGTTTCATTTATGTTCAAGGCCTCAAACCCTTGACTCATTGTTTCGTGGATCTCCCCATCCATCTCAATGTATTTGTAGGTAGCCAGGTGGCTAACAAAAATATCCTCCTCTCCACAGATAGTAACGACTTGACCCTCCCACTCGAATTTTAACTTCTGGTGAAGGGTCGAGGTCACGGCGCCAGCGGCGTGAATCCATGGCCTACCCAATAGACAGCTGTAGGCAGGCTGTATATCCATCACGTAGAAGGTTGTTTTGAAAATTTGTGGGCCAATCGTTATGGGCAACTCAATCTCTCCCAGGTTGCTGGGACGTAATGCCAATCCGTCATACTCTAGCTTCACAAGGGCTTTTTTAGTTAAGACATTAAGGGATGACCCCGTGTCTACCAGCACATGGGAAAGGACTGCACCTTTACATTCCATGGTAATGTGCAAAGCCTTGTTATGGTTGCGGCCTTCCGTAGTCAAATCAGTGTTGGTGAACCCTAGTCCATGACTAGCATTAACATTCCCAACCACAGCTTCCAACTGATTGACGGTGATCTCTTCAGGCACATAAGCTGCGTGCAAGACTTTTAGCAGTGTGTTCCGATGAGCTTCGGAGCACATAAGCAATGATAGAATAGAGATCTTGGAAGGCGTCTGGTGAAGCTGATCCACTATTTTGTAATCGCTCTTCTTGATGATTCTCATGAACTCATCAACTTCTTGATCAAAGGGTGTTTTCAAAGCTTCCTTAACAATTTGCTCTTCCTGCACCAAGCTTTTTCCTTTTGCCTTGGCAGCAGCTTCTGCTTCGGCAGTGGGTCTTTGAGTTTGTGGAGCGAAGAGATGTCCGCTTCGAGTGAAGCCTCCGCCTCCTCCCACATTGTCTATTTGTGGTGCAGGGGTTGATGATTCAAGAGTGATTTTCTGTCCTCCGCAGTATAGATCAGAGCCGTAATGCCAGGGGATGGCATTACTGCTTTCATAAGGTACTGGCCCAGGCACCGTGATGGTGAATGGACTGATGGCAGCTGCAGAAGGGACTGTGATAGTCTGTGGATTGTAGTATATCGTGACTGGTGCTCTGATGGGAGTAGCACTTTGTGAGTTGTAAGCAGAGTCATTTTCAGGATCATAATAAATCGTAACGGTGGAAACATTTGCTACTGAAGTTGTAGGAGACATTGTTGGAAGGATGGGTGTTGTTGTTGTAGGAGTTTCTGAATGAAGTGGTGCTGAAGTTGTAGAAGGGATGTTTGCTGATATCTGGTCCGTTGAAATGACAGATGAAGCATTTGTTGATGAAGCTGAAAAGTTGTCGGGAACAATGGTTGTTGCAGTTGTAGGGGATACTGGAATTGTTGCTGATGAGATTGCTGGATTTGTTGGAATTGATGTTGTAATTTGAAGCAGGCCACTCTGGATGAGACCATCTATGCCATCCCTCAAGTTATCACACCCATTCACTGAAATGTTGCAGTAAGCACACCCTAGCTCACATCCCGGGAACATTTGACATTCGAGGAGTTGAGCCTTAATTTCTACCAACGGTGTCCGAATCTGACCCACACTGGTTATTAAATAAGACGGCTTGTCTTCTTCAATAACATTGATTCTGGGACCTCCGTGGTGCGGCATAGGGTTTTTGTTAACATTTGGTGGTGGTGCGAAATTCAGGGCCTTAGAGTCTACCAGGTCTTG
Source organism: Lathyrus aphaca (assembly GCA_963966055.1). Classification (NCBI taxonomy): domain Eukaryota; kingdom Viridiplantae; phylum Streptophyta; class Magnoliopsida; order Fabales; family Fabaceae; genus Lathyrus; species Lathyrus aphaca. The sequence continues at coordinate 329,427,267 of OZ014523.1, forward strand.
TACCTTCATGTGCAAGGCTCTGCACTTCTCTGTACTATGGCCAGGTGCATTTGAATGAAAAGCACATCTAGCGTTGGAGTCATAATTCCTGGGTAGACTATTAGGATCTGGAGGTGCCAACGTCCTTAGCTCAACTAGGTTGAGTTTCAGGAGTTGTGGCAATAATGTTGCATAGGGCATAGGGATCGGATCGATCACCCTATTGACCTGAGAAGGTCTCTGTTGGAATGGTCTTTGCTGATTGTTGTTGCTGGTGTTGTTGTAGTTTCTCAGAGGATACTGAGCTTGTTGCTGGTACTGAGGTTGTTGCTGATAATTTTGTTGCGGTGGTTGATAAGTTGGTTGTGGATGAGCTGGAGCGGGAATGGTGACTGCTGCCACAGACCTATGAACATATTGGGGCCTGCCCCTGCTGGCCTGGATAGCATTGGTCTCACCAGTTCTTCTTGGGCCTACAAAAGGCTTTCTTGTGTTACTGGATGAGCTAGCACCGTTGTCAGAAATCTTGCCCATCTTTAACAGGCTCTCGATTTTTTCTCCAGCTATAACGACATCTGCAAAGCTGGTAGAAGAGAAAGCAGCCAGCCTGTCAATGTATGTTCCTTGGAGGGTGTTCATAAACATATCTGCCATCTCCCTCTCTGACATAGGTGGCTGGACAGCAGCAGCCAGCTGCCTCCACCTTTGGGCGTACTCGCGGAAGCTTTCCCTAGATGACTGTGACATCCCCATCAGGAGGGTCCTGTTGGGTGCCATATCCAAATTATACTGGTATTGTCTGATGAAGGCCTCTGCCAAGTCCTTCCAACACCTGATGGTCGCTCTAGTTAGATGGGAGTACCATTCCCTTGACGCTCCAGTCAAACTATCCTCGAAATAAAACATCCATAGCTTCTCGTCCATGGTATATGCTTTCAACCTTCCCAAAAAGGATTGTAAGTGGGTCCGTGGGCAGGAAGTCCCGTTGTATTTCTCAAAACAAGGAGGCTTAAACTTATGGGGAATCCTGACCCCGTCTACCAAGCCCATGTCCATAACATCGAAACCCAAAGAGTTTTGAGACTCCAAGGATCTTAATTTCTCAGGTATCTCATCCAGCCTTCTGTCATAAGCTTCCTCCCCAGCACCCATTACTGTGAACTGATCCTCCTGGGGGTCTTCTTGCAGCACTCTGCCTGCAGTGGCAGTCCCTTGCACATTGGCAGGGATGTTGATCTCTGGATGAAGGTGGGGTCCAAATACAGGGGGGTTGACATGAGGTTGGACCCTCTTATTGTTGCTTGTGCCAGCAGTCCCTATATGGGGATCTTCCTGATTCTGCCTTTCCACCATTGCTCTCAATCTTTCTTGGCTCTGAGCCATGTTGTTCATCACTTCCATAAACTGCGTCATCTGAGTTCTCATTTCTAATCTTTCGTTTGCCATTTGGTTTCTGAACTCTGCAAGGTCCTGTTGTACCTGATCCATTTGTATGCCCGGAAGGTTGTTACGGGTTGGATATCGGTGTGGACGGTTGAGTGGAAATACCCGACGTCGAGCAATAGTTCCTGAATATCACAACAGAGTTAGCAACAATAAAACAAAAGCCTGCAAAACAAAACAAAAGGTTAGCATGCAATGCAGTATGCTTATTTGTTTTCAAGGTATCCGGCTTGGCATTCAGTTTTGACCCTTCCAGACCCTTGAAGATGCTGTTGATGTTGCTTTTGAAGTAAACTCGGATGGAACAAGCTGATACATATATTACAAAAGGCAAATGGTACATAGTTTGTTCTCTTACAAAACGTGCCCTCAGAAGGGTCAAAATACATCACAAGAAAATAAAAATACATAAAATGAAAGCAACAACAAGCAAAAAGTCAAACACCAAGACCAAACTCATCCTCCTGAACTTCCTTGAGAAGTGCTTCAGTCACAGGATCAGCTGGACGCTCCATGAGATTCCTGATAAGGAGATTCCGGGTAGTAATAGCTGCAGTTAGCTTCTTGTGTTGACTCTGGTCCTTTGACCTCTTCACTCCAGCTTTGATCTTCAGCTCTGAGATCTCCCTCTGGGCTGCTGCCAGGGCTTCCTGCTGCTCTTTTGCACTAGCTTCCAGCTGCTCTATCTTGTCTTGGACCCTCTTATCCTCCAGAGTACGAGCTTCGGTGATCCTGACCCACCTAGCTTGACTCTCCTTCAGATACAAGTCTGTCCTGGCTTTCTGGAATTGGGCTTCCTTGCAGGCATTCTTCAAGATCTGTTCCCCAACCCTAGACTTCTTGATGTAATCCTCAGACTTCTCAATTTTGGCCAGATGCTCTACTCTCAACTTTTCCAACCTTTCAATATCCAACCTACCATCACTCCTCTCCCAGAGGGTCTTCTGCAAAGCCTGAGTCAACTTCTCATTTCTCTCTTTCAAGCTCTCAAACTCCTCTAAGCTGACAGTGGTAGGAGGTGGTGCTGAGGATGACCCAGGCATATCCTCCATGGTAAAGGGCATCCCAGAAAATTGAGCCCTGGCATGGGACCATTCATAGTATTGTGCTGATGCTACATTGTTGCACTTCCCCAGAATGGTTACTCCCTTAGTTTGAACATTTTCCCAGGCCCAGGCTGCCTGCCTGACAATAGCTAGATTGGGCTTGTTCTCACAGTAAAGAGTCTCAGCCAAGTCTTGTGCCTTAGGAGTGTGGACCAATGCATAGCCCAGTTGTCTTTTGAACAGCAGAGGGTTGTAATTAATGCAACCCTTAACTCCTATCAGGGGCACATTGGGAAATTGCCCACAGCTGGTAATGACATCCCTGCCCTTTGTGCTTTGAGTGCACCACCTGATATCAGCTGAAGTCAAAGCAGTGAGTCTTCTAGCCCAGTTTCTCTGCTGATGAGGATTCAAAAATGCATCTGTCTTGGGCAAATGCTTGAGAAGCCAAGTATGGAACAAAGGAGCACAACACCTCACTAATCTTCCCCTATGCTTTTCATTCCTCTGGTGTACTGAGTAGTAAAAATCCCCCAATAAAGTGGGCACTGGGTTCCTCAGGATGAAAAGATGGATTGCATTCTTGCTAATGAATCTAGGCTCATCTGCAAATAATATGATCCCATATATGCTCAGGGCCAACAAAGCACAGACTGCTTTCCACTCTCCCAGAGAAGCCTTCAGGGTAGCTTGAGAGATCAAGAAATCCAGATGTAGACCAGAGATTCCAGCCTTGGTAGTCATATTTTGCCCAATCAAAACTGGCTCCAAATGCAATGCCTTTGCTATCTCCTCATTACTTGGGAAAGCCAACTCAGGGTTGAAGGGGACTCCACCCCTGATAGGTATACCAACCAATGATGAGTATTCCTCCAATAAAGGTCCCAACTGGAAATTCTGAAAAGTGAAACACCTTAGGGGAGGATCATAAAATTGCAGGCAAGTATGAATCAGGCTCCTCTGTGAAGGGTCCAAATCCATAACCACATCGAGTATGTCTCCATAGCGTTCCCTGAACAGTGGTATATGGTCTGGAGTGATCAGGGTCTGAATCCTCCTGATGTCAGCTAGCTCAGGCTGGAAGAAGTGGTAGGAGATGTTACTCTTTTTAGGTGCCATGATGTTGAGGATGAGTTGAGACAGGTGCTGATGATAATACTGAAAGATGGGCCACTGATTGGCTGGTGCAGGTGACTGAAGCAGGTAGCTGATAACTGAAGTAGATGCTGATGAAGGTAGGTCTATACTGATGATGGGGTCAAAACCAAGCCAAAAATGAAGATGGATACCCTGAAAAACAAATAAACAGATGTCAAAATGATGCAATGAGGATGTATGCGAATGATATGCAAGGGTTTGTGACTGAGCTGGATCTGATCAAAAGTGCTCTGATATAGGTCTAGGTATGTTCAAGAAATCCAGATAGAGGTCTATAAGTCCAGTAACCAAGGTGGGGGACTCAAATAAAGAGCCACATGTCCAGGGTTTAGAATCACAAGAACTGTTCCAAGATGGAGTACTCTTAATCAAATCAAAGTAACAGGGTATGCTGAGGTCAAGGGTACCTGCAAACCTGTAAACAGCCCAACCCCCTCACAGGTGGTGTTCTAAAACAAGGATCCTCAGACTTGGATCAGTGATGAGAAGTGTAAACACTTCTAACCCGGAGGCACAGTGTTTACAATAACCATAAAAGATCCTCCTCTAATTCACCTCAGTTTCTGAAGGTCAATACTAAAGGTCATCCAGACTTAGCAGGCTTCCCAGATAGCCCTAGTATTGCAGGAAATCTGCAACACAGAGTTCTCAAGAAGAAACCCATATCTGAACCGTGTTTCATATTCCCGCACCAGACCGAGATGGAATGGGAAAGAATATGAACCACTCTAGCCTAGGTGTCACTCAGGTCCCAGGTGTAGGACCTCAACTCTCAATAGAACACCCACCCACCAAAGCAAACAAACAGATCCAGCCAGCACAGTATGACAATATGATATAATGCAAAGCTATACAGAAAGCAGTAAAACAACTGTACATAAGGCAAAATAAATACAAATATACAAACACAAATAACACATAACACCCCAGTAAACACAAATCAATCAAGCGCTAGGAGGAACCCACAAAAAGAACCAGAAGCCCTGGTTGCAGTATAAGGTTCCCCAGCAGAGTCGCCAAGCTGTCGCTCCCGATAAATGGGACTGGCCCAAATAAAGGTACAGACGCGAACGGTCGGCGAAAGAGGACGATGAGAACACACAGCAGTGAACTCACTGGAGAAGAAAAGAGTCGCCAGCTAGGCATTTTTATCCCGGAGGAAAGGCAATGCTGCATAGACCTAGAAAGACATGGATAAGACGGTTGCGAACCAGAGAGACTGAGAAAGGGGGTTGGTTACAACCTGGGAAGGTATTAGCACCCAGATTGTCCGCCGTACTCGACGGGATCCACGCTTAAAAGATTTGTGTTTTAAAGGGGTAGTGTCAGTGCAATGTGTATAAAAGAGCTGGAAAAGGATGTACAGGTGTAAGTGTAAGAAAAGTGTGAAGTGTATAAGTGAAGTGTCAGTGTAAGAACAGGAGTGAAATGCTCAAGATCATGAGGCTAAAATAATGAGGCTAGAAAGAGGGGGAATATACAGAGACTTTTATTCGATAACTGTTAAGTTATGCCTACGTATCCTCTCGTGCAATGAGGAAGTCAGAACACCGTAGTTCGACTCAAAGAGACTGAAAGATGAATTGACTTGTGAACTGCTTACTTGTCTATGCTCAAGTGTATGACCTGTCTGGCTCAGGTGCAAACTGTCTTGCATTAGACGGAAGAAGCGAGCTCTCGTTTGTGAGTGAATGAGATGAGAAAAGAATCCCGGAGGAGACGATTATTGTTTGTTTTTGTGTTTTCAGTCTTTTATTGTTTTTGGATTTTGTCATAAGTTAATGAGCTTAAGTCTAAACCAATGAATTTAGTAAACTCATCACATCTTCCCTCTGATTAGGGGTAATGAGAATACCTTAAGTGTGAAGTCAGCTTCTCACACTTAAACACCTTTGGTGTAGGATTAAGATCATTAACCTACTTGTGATTAATTAGATGTTTTTGTTGTTTTTGTTTAGTGTTAAGTAATGAGATTAAGCCATAATCAGGGATTAAACAGACTCATTACACCATCCTAATAGAAGGATAATAGATGAGAATGTTTAAGCTGAGGAAAACTCCTCAACTTAATCCATGATTAGGGATTAAACTCATGACAAAACATAGCCTTTATTGAGTGGATTTTAATTAATGATATGATGATGAAGTGAGTTTTAGGGTTTATAAGACAACTTGAGGGGGACTTTTCCATTAACACTAGGGTTAGTCCTTCTTAACCAGTTAAGGAAGAATTAGAACCCTAATGCAAGGCCCAAGTTACAAGTGTGAAGTCTTGATGATTATTATGTGAATTAATTAGAGGATTTAAACACATTAAGGATTTAACACTTAGGATTAAAGTTATACACTCCATCCTAATAGAAGGATGCAGGCATAAACTTAATCACAAAGCCTTAAAGCCTTTAGGGTTTAGTCCCTGATTATGAGATGAGAAGAGAAGACTCAAAAGAGACACAAAGGTAAAACTAAGAGGGGAGACTAAACAAAACCCTAATCATTGTCATACATGGTTGTTCCTAAGGTTTGTGAGGTTTACAAGAGAAGTCTTCAATGGAACCACCAGGAAGCAGATGAAAGGATCAAGAGAAGCAAAGTAACTTGCTTCATTTAAGAAGACAAGTCACTTGAGGAAAGAAAGTGAGAAGAAGAAGGATGAACAAGCTCAAACTCAAACACATACAAAAATGCAGCAAGGATGCATAAAAGTGATGAAGAGAAGTTATGAGAAGTGAAGGCAAATTCACTTCTCAAAGTTGCTTACCACCTGAAAAGTTAGTGAGAAAGATGCAATGCAATGTCAAATGGAATGCAATGACATGATGAGAAACAAAACCAGAAGCACATACATGATGCTAATGATGCTATGAGATGCTACAAACATGAAGAAACACATGGGGATGATCATACAAGTTCATGGATGCAAATGAAACAAGTTAAGAAACATGAACATACATGAAAAGTCATGAAGTGCAAATGGCATACAACATGGCAAATGCAAGATGCAATGATCAAACATCCTTCCAATATGTCTTAAGATGTACTATGAATCATGAGAATGCATAGAATGCTATGGAAAGTCATGTTATGCAAGCAAATGCAAGATGGATGCATATGGAAGCCCAAATTAGGGTTTATGATCAAAGCATCAAACACAAACCAAAATCAGAAGCAAACATCAATATAAAAAATTGAAAATTCACTTAAAGGATCCCTAAACCTATACTAACCCAAAGCCCAAAGGAGAAGTTCCAACTCTTAACCAAATTCAAGATATGATTTTCCTAAGTTTTCTAGGGTTTTAGGGTTCCTTAACAAGAAAAAAGCCAAACAAATGGAAAATGAAAGATCAAATCATGCCAATTTAATCTCACAAACTACATGATATGCTAAACACAATGCAAAAAGAATCAAGGTCCAACTCTCAATGGTTAGGCAGAAATGATTTTTGGAAGTTTGGATCAAAATAATGCATCAAAATGATTTTAATTCCATGGAAAATTCTCAAAATGCATCAAGATCAAAAAATAAATTTGGTTTGAGGGTTGGACAATGTTTCTAAATGTTTTTAAATGTTTCATGAATTTTTTGGTGATTTTTAAATACCTAAAAGTATTTTTAATTAATTAATTCTCATTAATTAATTAAAAAGGAACTTTTAAATATTTAAAAATACTTTTTTAATGCTAAAAATAAAAATGAAAATATTTTTGTGTTCTGAAATTAAATAACAACTTGTGTAAAAAATTTCAGAATTTTTAAAGTATTTTTGCTATTTTTAATAAATTGTACAAATCAAATGAAATAATATGAAAAATAAAATAATATAAAGCTGAAAAATGGAAAGTAATCAAATCCTAAGGTCCAGATTCAAATGAAACACGCGCGCGTTTGACTTGGCGCCAGATCCCACGGCTGGAATTCAAACTTGGCTAATTACGTGATTAAGCCCTAATTTTGCCCTAATGACTTTCAGATGACCGGAACAGTGGTTCCGGTCATCTTCTCCGGCGAGCTCAAATGCTAAATCATTCTACACGCTATGAAAATGAAAACCAACTATCCAGGAATCTTCCCCACTCTAAAACGAATCAAACCCCTCACTTAAACATCATTTATCACTCATAATCAAAGAGAATCGAAGCAAACAAATCTTAGGGCAAAAAGTTTCAGAAACAGATTAAACTCTCATCTCTCCACCATTTTCAAAAACAAAGACATCAGAGTGATCAGTGAACTACAAAGAACCACTTAGGAACTTTAAAAATCATTTCTGGAAAAAAAAGTTCTTGAGCTACCTGAGTTTTGAAGCTTTCAACCTAGCAACTTTCTGACCTCTCCTCTTTATGCAATCCACTCCTTTTGGTCCCTTGATGATGTCTGGATGCTTGGAAGGAGTTTATGGTGGCTGGTTTAAGAGTTTGAACAGGTTCTGTTCAAGCTCAGGTGAGATTCGTGTTTGGCTTATATGGTGTTTCAAGGATGAATGAAGGCAGGGAAATGATCAGAAGGATGTGGTGATGAGTTCTATGAAGTTTGTTTGTGAGTTTGTAGCTTGTAAACTGAGTTTCGAAAGCTTTTGCTTCAAGGGTGAAAAATGTGAGTGTGTTGTTCTTGCTGGTTCCAGGCTTGTGTGTTATCATGTTTGGCTTGCATTTGATTTGTATAAACTAATCCTATTGGTCAGATGACATGACATGTGCTTTATTGATTGGTATGGTGGCTTTTGCAAAATGTCAACTTTGTGTAAGAGAAGGCATGGGTGATGGCTTCTGTAAAGGGGATCTCTACGTGAAGTTTTTCTATAACCTTAACGAATTTTTGATACTGATTATCGATTTGGGTTTTCTTTAGTCTTTGAGGGTATGGTATTGGTGGTTTGTATGGCGGTGGTGGTACATAGGTTTTGTTTTTAGGTTCTTCTCCTTTTTCTTGACTTTCCGGGTTTTCAGATTCCTCTTGTTCCTTCTCCTCATTTCTCTCAGAAGTTTCGGGATCACTTAATCTAGGGTTTAAAGGTTCCTTATAAGAGGTTTCACTTCGTAGAGTAATGGCATTTGCTTGCCCTTTTGGGTTTTATTGAGGCTGTCCAGGGAACTGTCCTCCAGGTGTAGTCTGAGGCGCTTGGTTTAAAGCTACCTGAGAGATCTGGGTTTCAAGCATCTTATTATGAGTAATAATTTGGTCAACCTTGGTTCCTAACTGGGTAATTAGTTCATTAACATGGACATTTTGGTTCATGAACTCTTTGTTTTGTTGTGTTTGAGCGGTGATAAAATTTTCCACAATTTTCTCAAGGCTCAGATTTGGTGGTACAGGTTGCATAGGTTGATTTGTCCTTGGGGCTTGGTAACCTTGTTGTCTCGGAGGTGCGGTATTTTGGATAGGATTATTATTTTTGTAGGAGAAGTTTGGGTGATTCCTCCATCCAGGGTTATATGTGTTTAAGAATGGGTTCCCTTGGGTGTAGTTTACTTGCTCAGGGTTGGTCTTATTTAACAAATTTCATTCGGCGGATTGGTGTCCTTGCGTCCCACATATCTCACAATTCGGCGAAACTGCAGCTACAGTATTCGGGGTTGTACACATATGTTCGACTCTAAGGGCCAACGCGTCCATTTTAGCTTGCATCATGTCCATAAAGCTTAGCTCATGTATTCCTCCTTGGGCTTCCTTCTTTTCCACTGTTTCTCTTTCTACTCCCCATGATTGATGGTTTTGGGCCATATCTTCGATAAGGGCACTAGCTTCAGGGTAAGGTTTTTTCATCAGTGCGCCACCAGCGGCAGCGTCGATGGTCATCTTAGTGTTTTAATGAAGTTCATTATAGAAGGTTTGAATGATTAACCAATTCTCTAAGCCATGATGTGGGCATGCTCTTAATAGCTCTTTATATCTCTCCCAGGCTTCGAACAACGACTCTCCTTGGTGTTGGATAAATCTGGTTATTAGGTTTCGAAGAAGCGCGGTCATACTTGGGGGAAAATATCTAGCAAGGAAAACTTTTCTAAGGTCTTCCCAAGTTGTTATGGAATTGGGTGGAAGGGAATCTAACCATGATAGAGCTTTATCTCTGAGGGAAAAAGGAAATAATCTTAAGCGTATCGCCTCAGGAGGAGCTCCATTGGTTTTAAAGGTGTCTACTAACTGAAGAAAGATTTTTAAATGTTGGTTTGGGTTCTCAGTAACAAGACCTGCGAATTGTCTCTGTTGCACTAATTGCAACAGAGATGGTTTAAGTTCAAAATTATTGGCTGGGATAGCGGGGTTTACTATACTAGAACTAGGTTCATCGTTTGATGGTTGGGCGAAGTCCTTAAGAGGTCTTCGGTTTTGATCTTCGGCCATAGCTCTCCTATTCCTATGGAAAAACAAATGTGCGCGAGCGTAACGTTCAGGTTTAGCTAGAGGGTCTACTAAGCTTTCGGCAATGCGAGTCTTTCGCATTGACCGGCAGGTAACAACCTTAGTCTAAACGGTATAACTACAGGGTATGAAATTTGACGAAATTGGTCCCCGGCAACGGCGCCAAAAACTTGATGCGTGTTTTTCGCAAGTGTACGAACATGTCAGAGTAATATAAAAGATTCTCGAATCCACAGAGACCAAGTGTCAATCTATCATACCTGTTGTTATGGTGTGTATCTAAGGCAACTGAATATAAGGGTTTTAAGGAGTGCGCAATGGTAAATAAAATGGTAATTTTAAAAAATTAATAAAGACAGGCTCGAATGTTATTCACATAATCAATTGATAATCTGGTACTTGTTAATAGAACTACTTATGGGCAATGTTTTCCACTTTGAAAAGAACTAATTTAACAGGAACTGTCGCTTTCGTGTATTCAGAACCGAGTTGTACTCTCTAATCAACCCCTCCTATTGTCACGGATAAAAAGGTACGTACCGCGTTAGAGTAGTAAACCTATTTTTAAGAAATATAGTATCTCAACTAAGTTGAAAAGTACTTTAACCTGGATTTCTTAGCAAAAAGAGGTTCTCACGAACCAGACTCTAAACTTCTTAACGCGTCCGAAAATCGTTTTAAAATCTCTTTTCTTTTTAATCTAAAAACTCCTAATGAACTAGACAAAGCACTTTTGGCTATTTTTGAAATAGTTAAAAACAATTAAACTTAAATTGAAAGATAAAATAGCCCTTAAGTGTTTCCACGAACAATTGTACGGATTACTGGTTCAATTACGATCCTTACATTCTAACCTTTATGGATTTAGTTAGACATGGTAAAGTAAAAGTTCTTTTTATAATTTTTCCTAAAAGTAATTAGTGCGAGTGCGGAAAGTAAATAAAAGTAGTGCGAGTACGGAAAGTAAATAAAAGTAGTGTGAGTGCGAGAAATAAAGGTATTTAAAGCGAGTGCGGAAAATAAACGAAAGTAGTGCGAGTACGAGAAATAAATAAAGTAAAGCGAGTGCGGGAAATAAATAAAAGTAAAGCAATGTGGAAAGTAAATAAAAGTAAAGCAATGCGGAAAAGTAAAATACGAACTGGAATTAAAATGGCGGCAGGATTAACTTCCTCCCAGAGTGCTCCAAAACTCGATCACACAGACGTATACAGACTCGATCACCCGATTGTAGTAACACCCCGATGTGGAATGATAACTACTTTAAAACTGATATATGCCTAAGATATTCTAAGTTTTGATGAAGAAAACGAAATTCTAAAGTCCTATTTATAGGCAAATCTTAAATGGGAAATGACCAGGATGCCCCCCTCCACTAAAAGGTGGAGGGAACCACTTTTGCCTTGTGGCGCCCGCCATGAGTGCAAATGGATGAAGAAAGTGGGGATCGTGGGTCTTGGCAGTTGTGGAGTGGTCTTGAGACGTGGCCACGTCATGGCAGACCCCATGGCGCCAGCCATGGGGATACCGTAAGTGTAAAAAGCTGAATTTCTTGGTTTTCGTCCGTTTCCACTCCTTTTTCGCTCCTCTTCTCGATTTAAGCCCCGATTACATAGAAAACCAGAAAATAAAGAAAAACAAAGTAATAAAATAACAAAATAACAATAAAAGCTAAGAATGCGGTGAAATTTAGTGTTATCACCTAGTCAGAAATACGGTGAAATTTAGTGTTATCACCTAGTCAGATGAGAGTACCACTCACGGGATGCCCCGGTCAAGCTATCCTCAAAGTAAAACATCCATAGCTTTTCATCCATGGTGTAAGCCTTTAATCTTCCCAGAAAAGATTAAAGATGGGTACGAGGACAAGAGGTACCATTATATCTTTCAAAGCAGGGAGGTTTGAATTTGTGAGGAATTCTTACTCCCTCAACTAGGCCCATGTCCATAACGTCAAATCCTAAGGAGTTTTGGGACTCCAAAGATCTTAGATTTTCTTCTATCTCGTCCAGAAGACGATCATAGAATTTATCTCCTGCTCCAACTACAGTGAATTGTTCCTCCTGAGGGTCCTCTTGCAAGGCCCGCCCTCCAGTATTACCTTGGGTATTCCAGATAGCGTTAACTTCAGGGTTGAGATGAGGCCCAAACTCCGGGGGGTCAGTATGTGGCTGTACATGATCATTGTTGCTGGTACCCCCTGTACCTGGGTGATTTTCTTCAGGAGTTTTCCGCTCGACCAACTCTTTTAATCTTTCTTGGCTTTGGGCCAACCCAGTCATTACTGCCATGAATTGGCTCATCTGAGCCCTCATTTCAGTTCTTTCATTAGCCATCTGGTTTCTTACGTCAGTCAGATCTTGTTGAACTTGGTCCATCTGTAAGCTCGGACGGTTGTTTCTTGTAGGATACCGGTGAACTCTGTTGATGGGGAAGATCCTCCTACGAGCAATGTTTCCTGAAACCACATCAAAGTGAGAAAACAACAACAAAAATACCTACAAAACAAAGAATGAGGTTAGTATGCAATGCAGTGTGTCTATTTGTCTTCCAAGGGTATCCGATTTGGTTCTTTGGTTTTGACCTTCCAGACCTCGAGGAATGATGGTGTTGAAGAGAAATGAAGCCCAAAGGATAACACACAAACCATATATTACAAAATGCAAAGATACATAGTTCATGATTACAACAAGTTCCCGTGATGGGTCAAAATACAACAAAATCAACAAGAGTACAAATAAAATGAAGTACAAATACAAAGAAGCTATGTTATTACACTTCCCAGAGGGTCTTATTTAGAGCTTCAGAAAGCTAAGTATTCCTTTCCTTCAACTTCTCAAACTCCTCTAAACTGATTGTAGCTATAGTCTCCACTGCTGATGGTCATGGCACATCCTCCAGGGTGAATGGCATGCGGGTGATCTATCCTCTGATACGAGACCAATCAATGTACTGAGCTGAAGCTATGTTATTACACTTGCCAAGAATAGCAGTCCCTTTTGTCTGAATTTTATCCCAAGCCCAGGCTGCTTGTCGGACGATAGCATGATTATTCTGAATGTCAAAGTAAAGGGTTTTTGACAAGTCCTGCTCTCTTGGTGGATGTACTAAGGCATATCCTAGCTGCCTTTTGAAAATCAAAGGATTGTAGTTGATGCAACATTTCACTCCAATAAGAGGTACATTGGGATACTGCCCACAGCTTGTGATTATATCTCTGCCCTTGGTACTCTGAGTACACCACCTGATATTTTCTGAAGTGAGAGCAATCATTCTCTTAGCCCAATTTCTTGATTGATGAGGACACAAGAAAGCTAATGTATTTGGCAAGTGACTCAATAGCCAACAGTAGAAGAGAGGTGCACAACATCTGACTAATTTTCCCCTCTGTTTCTCATTTCTCTTATACACTGAGTAATAGAAATCCCCGAGCAAGGTAGGAACTGGATTCTTCAGCAAGAAGAGATAGATAGCATTCTTGCTTACAAACTTAGGCTATTCTGCAAACAAGATGATACCATTATGCTAAGGGCCAAGATAGCACAAATAGTTTCCCACTTCCCTGCTGCAGCATGACTGGTGGCCTGAGTAATCAAGAAGTCCAAATGGAGGCGTAGGATTCCAACCTTAGTAGTCATATTCTGATCAATGATGGTGGTTTCCAAATACAGAGCCTTAGCTATGTCCTCATTCCTGGGAGCAGTCATTTCAGGGTTGAAAGGAATCCCTCTCCTGATGGGGACACCCAACAACATGGAAAACTCCTCTAACAAAAGGCCCAACTGAAAGTCTGGGAAGGTAAAACATCTGAGAGGAGGGTCATAGAACTGAAGGTAAGTGTGGATCATACTCCTGTGTGATGCATCCAAGTCCATGATCATGTCCATGATACCACCATAATGTTCCCTGAATAAAGGGACATAATCAGGAGTGATGAGTGTCTGAATCTGCCTAATGCCTGCTAGGGAGGGCTCAAAGAAATGGTATGTGATGTTGCTCTTCCTGGATGTGTCCATACTGATAATGGATGCTGATGAAGATAAGTAAGGAGAAACACTGATGAAGGTAACTGATGAAGGTGCTGAAGAGAATCTCTGATGAAGATGGCTAATGAATATATCTGATGAAGATGGCTGAGTAGAAAAACAGTCAAAACCAAACCAAAGATAATGTGGATACCCTGTAAAACAAATAGACAAATGTTAAAATGATGCAAAATGATGTATGCAGAATGATATGCAAGGGTTTGTGATCAAGTGTTGGATCTGTTATCTGACTTGATAAGGTCCATGTGTGTTCAGGAATCCGGCTGAAAGCTTAGAGAACCAGTAACCAGGTGGGGGACTCAAATAAAGAGTCATAAGTCCAGGGTTTCATAAGATCAGTCCAAAAATAGTGTAACCTTAACAATATCAGTAACAGGGTATGATGAGGCCAAGGGTTCCTGCAAACCTGTAAACATCCCAACCCCCTCACAGGTATTGTTCTAGAACAAAGATCCTCAGATTTGGATCAGTTATGAGAAGTGTAAACACTTCTAATCCGGAGGTACAGTGTTTACATTAATCATAAAGGATCCTCCTCTAATTCACCTCAGATGTTGAAGGTCATCTAAAAAGTTCATCCAGACATAGCAGGCTTCCCAGATAGCCCTAGTACTATAGGAAATCCGTAGCACGGAGTTCTCAAGAAGAAACTCATGTCTGAACCGTGTTTCATATTCCCGCACCAGACCGAAATGGAATGGGAAAGAATATGAAGCCACTCTATCCTATGTGTCACTCAGGCTCCCGGTATGGAACCTTACTCACTGAGTATCCCTCCCACCAAGGTAAACAACAGATCCAGCACAATGATATGATGACAGTAACATGAAATGCATAAAAACAGTAAATGAAAGCGATAAATAAAGTTGTACAGAAAGTGATAAATAAAGCAATAAACAAAAAGCACATATAGCACATAACACCCCCATAAATACAAATCAAACAGGCGCTAGGAGAAACCCACAAAAAGAACTAGAAGCCCTAGTTGCAAGATAAGCTTCCCCATCAGAGTCGCCAAGTTGTCGCTCCCAAAGATTTGCATCCCGGTACAAGCACGAATGGTCGGCGAAAGAGAAAATGAAATGAATTGAATAGAGTCTCCAGCTAGGCATTTTTATCCCAGAGGAAAGGTAATGCTGCATAAACCTAGAAAGAGATGGATAAGACGGTTGCGAACCAGAGAAACTGAGAAAGGGGGTTGGTTACAACCTGGGAAGGTATTAGCACACAGATTGTCCGTCGTACTCGACAGGATCCACACTTACAAGATTGTGTTTAAAAAGGGGTAGGTATATGTGTTATCTGTGTGCAAAGGCTAGGGAAAGAAAGTACAGGTGTCAGTGCAAAAGGGTGTGAATTGCTCAGGAACTGAGGCTTAGAAAGAATGCGGAAAGAGGGGGAAGACAAAGAGACTTTTGTTCGATAATAGTTAAGTTATGCCTATGTATCCTCTCGTGCAATGAGGAAGTCAGAACACCGTAGTTCGACTCAAAGAGACTGAAAAAAGAAATGATTGTGAACTGCTTACTTGCCTATGCTTAAGTGTATGACTCGTCTGGCTCGAGTGCTAACTGTCTTACATTAGACGGAAGAAGCAAGTTCTCGTTTATGAATGAGTATGATGAGAAATGAATCCCGGAGGAGACGATTATTGTTTGTTTTTTTTGTGTTTTCAATTTTGTTATTGTTTTTGGTGTTTTGCATAAGTTAATGAGCTTAAGCCTAAATCAAAGGTTGTAAACTCATTATATCCTCCCTGATTAGGGATAATGAGCCTACTTAAGTATGAGATAAGCATCTCAACTTAATTACCATGATGATGGAGGATTAAGATCATTAACCTACTTGTGATTATTTAGGTGTTTTTGGTTTTTGTTTAGTGTTAAGTAATGAGTTTAATCTCTAATCACAGATTAGTGAACTCATTACACCATCCTAATAGAAGGATAATAGATGAGAATACTTAAGCTGAGGAAGATACCTCAACTTAATCCATGGTTAGGGATTAAATTCATTATATAACAAACCTTTATTAAGTGGATTTTAATTAAGGGATGAGATTAAGAAGTGGATTTTAAGTTTGTAAGACAACTTGAGGGGGACTTGTCCATTAAACACTAGGGTTAGTCCCTCTTAACCATAAGGAAGAGATAGAACCCTAATGTAAGGCCCAAGTTACAAGATAAAAGTATTGGTGATTATTAATGTGTTTTGATTAAGAGGTGTAAACAAATTAAAGGTTTAACACTTAAGATTAAAGTTATACACTCCATTGTAAGAGAAGGATACAGGCATAACCCTAATTCCCAAGTCCTAAAACTTTAAAAGTTTATTCTCTGATTATTGAGATGAGAAGAGAGACTCAAGGAGACTCAAAGGTAAAAGACTAAGGGGGATTATACAAAACCCTAAAAGTTATCATGCTTGGGTATCTTATGGTTTGTTAGGCTTAAGAGAAAGGATCTTCAAGGCCACCAATGGAAGAAGCAGATGAAAAGAGAAGGAGAAAGAAGAACAAGTTACTTACTTCCTGAAGAAGATAAGTAACTTGAAAGAAAGAAAGTAAGAAGGATGGGACATAAGTGAATTAGATTCACTTTAAATACATGTAAAAATGCATATGATTGAGATAAGAAGAGGTGGGAGGTGAAGGCAAATCCACCTCCCAAATAACTTACCAAAAGATCCTGAAAATGTTAGTATGAATGCATAAGACATAAAACATAAAGAAATGAATTGAAATGATATGCAAAGACCAAAGTCAAAAGTGATTATGCAATGCAAATGGCATATGAGATGATGCAAAGTCATACAATATGCATATGAATGTTCATACAAAGATGAGGTGCAAGGAAGCATGTTTAGAAGTTTGAAAACACATGGATGTTTATGAAATGTAATGAATGCAAGACATAGCAAATTAATGAAGAAATAATCAAGCAATGATCAAGCATGCCTTAAGATATCTAAGATGTCATATGAATGTTTGAAATGTCATGGCAAGTTCACATGATGGTGATATGCAAAGATGAATGCAAATGAACATAAGAAATTAGGGTTTTATGAATGTATGAGATGCAAATGACCAAAACAGAAGCAATCAACATGATAAAAAAATTGAAATCAAGCTCAATTAAATCCTAATCCCATACAAGATCAAACCCCAAAGGAGAAAGTCAGAAGCCTAACCTAGTGAGAGTTATGAATTTTCTATGTTTGCTAGGGTTTTTGGGTGATTTTTAAGGAAAAATGAAAATCAAATTGAAAATGCAAGATAAATTCATGAGAAAAATAACCTAAAAACTAAATGCAATATGTGAAACAATGCAAAAAGAATCAAGTTCAAACTCATCATGGTTAGGCAGAAATGAATTTTTCAAGTTAGGGTTAGAAAATGTGATTTTTAAGAACCCTAATTCAAAGCAAATTGTGAAATTATGATCAAACCTAAAAAGAAATTTGTATGATGAGTTTGAAAATGTTTCTAAATGTTGGAATGGTTCATGAATTTTTTGTGATTTTTAGAAACCTAAATGTATTTTTAATTAATTAAAATCCATTAATTAATTAAAAATAACATTTAAATATTTTTAAAATACTTTTTAAATGCAAAAAATAAAATAAAAATCATTTTTGGGTTAAGAAAAATATTTGGATCAGAAATGCAAAAGATCATATTTTTGTGATGTTTTTAACTATTTTTAAATAAAATATGCAAAAGAAATGAATAAAAAATGAAAATAAAATGATTTAAATGAAAAGTAAACGCATCCAAGGGTCAGGATTCAAATAAAATGGAGGGAGTTGACTGGCGCGTGAATCAAAGGCCTGGATCAAATCAGACTAATTAACCATTATTTATTTAATTAATCCAGAATTAATGTTAATGATCTAATCTGAGCCACACACACGCGCGTGAAAGACAGGATCCAAGGGCCTACGTTTAAACTTGACTAAACCCTAATTAACTAACCCTAATTATTTTCAGGTGACCGGAGCTAGCTCCGGTCATCTTCTCCGGCACCCCCCTCCTCTGAGTTCACTCAAACCTCCATAAAAACTCACCAAAATCTCCAGAATTAATCTTTAAACATCAACAAACTCAAATCCAACAACAAAAACAATTAATCATGCATATACAAAGAGAATCGAAGAACAAAATTTAGGTCAAAGTTTCAGAGATACGGTTCACGTTTTTTTCTTCATCATTTTCAAAACCAACAAGTGCAGTATGATCAGGAGAGCATGGGGAACATTTCTAGAACATGAAATAAAGCTTCTGGAAAAAAAGTTCTAAGGAGCTACCTGAGATGAAGCTTCTTCAATCTGAGCTTTCTGGACCTTTCCTTGATGCAAAATCACTCCAATGGGTCCTCTGAAGCTTCTAGAATGCTTGAATGAAGTTTGTGATGGCTGGTTTTGGAGATTCAACTTTGCTGCACCAGAAATCGTGTTTTGGTTTTGTGTGCTTTTAGGCCAATTCAAGGGTTGCTTTGTGTTATATAAGTGATTTGAAGATGATTGGTAAAGTTTGTTTTGAAGTTTGATGGCTGGTTTTTGAGAATCGAAGAAGGGAAGCTTTTTGGGATTTTTGTGAATGTTGAGTTCTTGGAAGTTTCAGGCTTGCTTCTTGTGTCAAATGAGCTCCATAATGTTTGTATATAATGTCTTGATTGGTCAGAGAGTGGTTAGTGGCATGGTTTGATTGGTATAGGCAAGTTGCAAAAAAGTCAACAACTTTGTACTTCAAGCATGGGCCATGGAAGGAGCTGCTCAAAGGGGTGTCTGGCCTCAACAAGATTCATGGAGGGCCATAGGATTGGTTTTATGCAGCTGGCACAAGTGGAGGGGAGGTTTCAAGAGGTTTTGCAAAGTTTGTGTGTTTTGGCCATTTTGAGATTTCTTAAGGATCAAGTCATGAAAACTATGCAATCTTGGGCCAATTCTAATCTTTGGAAGTTGCCTTGACATATTATGATGCATAGAAGTTGATTAGAGGTCATAAAAAGGCTTGGCAAGTGAAATTGCAAAATTCCCTCTTTGGCATGAACTTGAAAATTATAGGATTTTTGCCAACTTTGAAAGATCATATCTTGAGTTCTAGGATGAATCAAGACATGTTCTAGTACTTTTTGAAAAGCGAAAGACATAATCTACAACTTTCATACCCAAGAATTTTTCATTTGAAGCATTTTTGCTCATGAAAGAATACGTTGAAAATCTTTCCCAAAATGGAAAGTTTCCATTACAAGTCATTTCCAAAAATAGCAAGTTTGCATTTGGTTCCAAATTCTTCAACTTTGTGAACTTCCAACCACTTCTAAGATCAAATAAAGGTCATATAGACTCAAAATGATGATGATGACCCTTTGGTGCCCTTGATGGAGGCCTCAGATGCCCTGATTTTGACTTTACTTGCTCAAGAAGTTACCCAATGATCAGATGACTTCCACAATGAATTTCTTCATAAAACTTGGTACAAATGATCCTTATAACATATTAAGGCCATTAGAAACAAGAATGACCAAAAAAATTGGGATTAAGGCTTCTGAAACCAAAACCCTAATTTTGGTCATCTGTGCAGGAAAACCCTAGCTCTGCCTCAATGCCTTTTCCATTCTTTGTGATCTCTTGACTTTCATGAACTTTGGGGAGCATATTATGATCATAGAACACACATGGACCCTCTTGGAAAGCTTCAAGACCATTGGGATGGCTCATATTGATTATTGGATTGCATAGATCACAAACCCTAGATGCAGATGAAAATGGAACTATACAGTGAAACAAATATGCAATATGAGATGGTATGCTTATACTAAAACAAAAATGAAAGATCACAAGCCATGGTGTGAGAAAAAGTGAGGGCAAATTTAGGGTGTTTACAAGCGCCCAAATTCATTCTTAACAAAACAACTTAAGAATACATAAATTATAGCAAAAGACATGTTAAAATTGTTAAGTACATTCACTGACACTTTTATTTGCCTGCATGCATCTTTATTGTTTATACTTGCATCTCTGCTAGAATTTAAGAAATTGGGTTACTGTAACCAGACCTAACCTTTGAATAACTAGAAGCAAATTAGGGAAAAACATGGCCTACTCTTGGGCTTCATCTGAGGACCCTCAGGCCTCCTAAAGGTGCCTTCTCTCAGGCTTAGATGTTACTTAGCCTTCCCCAACCTCCTCTTGGGCTTTATTCAAGGACCCATTGGCCTCTTATAGGTAACCTAGCCTCTTCTTGGGCTTAAACACATGGACCCTCTCAAGCTTCCTAAAAGCATAGGAATAAACCTTAGAATCAAACACATGCAGTAGTCTCCCTCTCCCCGATGGATGAAAAATATAGCCTCCTCTTGGGATTTGTATAATTGAATCCTCCCAAACAAAGGAATGTCTGATGACCTTCAAAACATTTATCAAACCAACAGATAAAACACTCTTCATACAGAGTCAGTCTACCAATAATTTTCAGCCTCCCATCTTAGGCTTCATATAAGATACAGATAAATCAAGAGTCGGTCTCTCACAAATAAGCTTCACACCTGGGCTTCCAAATCAGGACACAGATAAAACTTTCCCAATATAGTCAGTTTTCATCCTTTAGCTTCAACCTTGGGCTTCAATCAAGGCACATGTAAATCAAATCTTCCCTCTTTAGAGATGAAAAATTATCTCTACTAAGCACCTTTTAGCTTCAACCTTGGGTTTCAATCAAGGCATATATAGTTAAACACTTTACAGTCACTAAAAATCAGTCATAGTCTTGGACTTTAACTAAGCTAATTCACAAATCAGTTATAGCCTTGGACTTTAACTAAGCTAAACAACATCAATATTATCATAGTATTGGACTTTAACTAAGCTCATTCCCAATAGTCATAGTCTTGGACTTTAACTAAGCTAAATTCCCACAACACCAGTCATAGTATTGGACTCTAACTAAGCTAAACATCCATCCTTTCTTGAGCTATGAAAATCAAGATAACCCATTCAGCTGTCCTGAGCTATACAATTCAGGTCACTATTCAGTCTTCCTTGAGCTATGCAATTCAGGTACCCATTCAGCCTTTCTTGAGCTATGCAAATCAAGATAACCCATTCAGCTTATGCCTTGAGCTATGTAATTCAAGCAACCAACTAGTTACAAAACAATTGTTTGCAACTTCAATTCTCGGCATTGATCAGGAAACAAACAAATTTTTTCAGCTTCAATCTTGGGCTTTAATCAAGACATAAATCAAAGATTTGAGCATCAACATCTTGTGCTTTAACCAGGATACAAATCAATCCCTTCCTCCTTGCTCTAGCCTTTTAGAAGGAACTACGATGCTCTGATCCCTCAATTCTCTTTTGGGGGTACGTAGGCAAAAATTCGTAAGATCTTTGTGAGCACACCAAACAAAAAACAACAATTAGGTTTCTAAACCTAAGAAAAACATCAGAAAATTATGATGATACAAAAACATAAAAAAACATCAACATCACCCTATCTATCAGCACTCATCTCATACCCAGGCCCAAATCAAAGAAATCCCCATTAATATCAAAAAGAACAAATTTTTTATTAATCCAAGAGTTGAAATAAGCTAAAGAAGAACCTAAAACCATGTGGACATGTGTTAAATAACAATATGCAAAGCGGGTGAGTTTAAGATATCTTTCCCCTTCCATAATCAGCTTCACCGGGAAAAAATAAGAAATCATAAAGTAGCAAAAATGCGATAGTGATTAAAAACCACAAAAATCGAGCTACAATAAGAGCATTAAATTTAGACTGTATTACGGATTTCAAATTAGGGTCAGAAAGGGAAGTTTATGGTTTTTGGGGGGAAAAAAAAGGTACATGGTCGGATCATCAATGATAATAGACAAGTTAAAGAGTTTACTAGATTTGTAAATGTCCATCATATTGCTAGTGGTCATGGTCCAAGTAGGAGGTGTGGGTTGGGTCAGTGGTGTAGGCGAGGTATAACTATCTAGATGATTCGACGAGGAGGAGAGGGAGCGGCTGGTAATATATATATATATATATATATATATATATATATATATATATATATATATATATATATATATATATATATATATATATATATATATATATATATATGGTAAGGGTTATGTATAAGTGACTGACTGATAAAGTAATTTAGTGGAGACTCTAAAGATGTATGAGTTCACTAATGTATAAGGGAGGGTGTAAATCATCAGTGAAATAGTCGTACGTAGGGGCAGGCATGCAAGACATGCGGAAAAAGGGAAATTGAGTCTCGTTAAAGACAAATATTTTGCATTGGGCCCATTTTCCGACCCACTCTTTTTGTAGATTCTTTTCTTTTTTTTCTTTGTCCAATGTATCTCTATATTACATTAATATAATTGTCTCATCTTAATTTATATTCCTTTTCGTTTTGTTTAATTTTTTTTTCAAAACTATTTTCCTTAGTTTTTTTTTCTTTACTAATCCATCATTTTAATTATTTTTTGTAAACATATTTTTCCCTATATATTTATTATTACTATTACATTTTTATTATTTTTCATCAATACATTATTTGTGCAAAATTCTTAACTTTTACCCCAATATATACATTCCGAAAAAATTATTTTACTTATTATTACAACAATTTTTTTCTTTCATATTTATTTAAACTATTTTAACAAACCTATTTTTATTTTCATTTATAATTTTGAATCCATTACCTATAAATTTTTACAGCTTTGTATCTGGAGTGTTCTACTGCAAGTGTCTTCATACTGGAGTGTTCTACTGCAAGTGTCTTCATATATATATATATATATATATATATATAACTGGAGTGTTCTACTGCAAGTGTCTTCATATATATATATATATATATATATATATATATATATATATATATATATATATATATATATATATATATATATATATATATATATATCTTTCTAGAGTTCTATACATTACACTTTTCCAATTTTAAAACTTACAATATCATTATTAATATTAATAATTTAAATGGAAAACTTACAATATCATATGTTACAATTTTTAAATTTCAAAATATGTCTTCCACATCACTACACATTATTTTTAAATGCTATTTTTATTAACTTTAATTTTCTTTTCTCACACTATTATAATATTGATAACACGTTTGTAATGTTGAATTTGATGCAAATCATCTTCAGAATCCGAAAGAGACGGAGAATTCATTCAAGTCAGACTGAAAGAACTATATGATGAGGCGATTGCTGGGGAAAATGGAATACAAATGTTGGAAGGCAGAAAAAGAGCCAAAAGGTATATCAGCGATATGCGAAGTCGATAAATGCCACATGATCCTCTCGATCGAAAACATTTGGAGAATGTTCCAGTAGAGGTTTAACTAATTCTAAAGCGAAAAGGAGGTAATTGTTATGAATTATGCATTGCATGCAAAAGAGTAAAACCTTGTTATTGATCAAGGATCTATTAATGTTATTTATGAAAATGATTATAATGTTTTTGAAGAAAAAGATCATCAGTTGTCTCAGATATTGCATTCGAAGTTGTTTCAAACCTATTTACATTTTTGCAAGTCTATTTATGAATTTCCATATCAGCTTTTCCATTACAATTTTGTAATATTACGATAATGTGTCACAAATAGTTAACTTAGGAGTTTTTGACAATGTATTTTGTTATATTTTTATGATGAAATCCATGAACATGTAGCCAGGAGAACTTTGAAGGTAATATAAAAGTTTCATTTCCAGAAGGATTTAAAAATTTGTATTGCTTCTAACACAAAGGTTGATAAAGAAGGTTTAAATAAGGAAGAAAGCAAACTAAAATGCAGAAAAGGGTAAACATTTTTAATTTTTTGGCACTTATGAATTATTCTTTTAGCACTTATAAATCTTTAAAGTTGCAGAAGCCTTTAAATTTTTCACATAAGAAATCATACTGCTCATTCAATCGAAATTAAGAAATAACCACTACACTTGCCTCATATTTTTTAATGAAAATATTTTCTCCATCATAAAGAAAAATATATGCAGAGTGTCGCTCCCGGAATTTTTATCCTAGTACAAACGCGAATGTGGCGCGGAAAAGATAGAGTCGCCAGCCAGGCATTTTTATCCTGAATGAATGGGAAAGGTAATGTTGTACAAACCGAAGGAAAGAAAAGAACAAGGTCTTGCGAACCAAAGAGACTGGGTTTGGGAGTCAGTTACGAGCTGGAAAAGTATTAGCACCCCAGATCGTCCGCCGTACCCGATGGGATCCACGCTTGTTAGTCTATTTCAAAGGGTAAGGAATAAAACTGATGTTGGATACAAATCGCTACTGGAAATGGAATGAGAGAGGGAACTGGATAAAAGAGAATGAATAGGTACGGGAAAAATGTAAAGAAAATAAAGAATGTGCTCAAATGGGCCCTACCCCACTGTTGACGTATCTCATGGGAAATGAGAATCATAGTCGACGTAGTTCTCCTAACTTAGGCAGAAACTTTGTTTGTGTTTTTTATGAATTGAACAGCTTATCCCTATGCTCAGTTGTTGCAGGCTCACCTTGAACGAATGTGTTTACCGTCGTGCAAAGAGACACGTCGAAGCGAGTTCGCGCTTAGATTGAATGAAATAAGAAGAGAATTCTCGCAAGAAAGACGTGTGTTATTGGTTTACTGTCTTAAAAGAAGTGTTTTTTAGGTGTTGTTTGTGAAGCATCCTCACGCTAAGACTTGTTCATCATGATATAAACTTTATACCTCATCCGGATATGGAATACGTACAAATACCCCATGGCAAAGTCTCTTGGCACATGAGAAAGCTTGACCTTTATTAAGATGTTTTTTATTTATTCTGAGATGAGAAAGAGGACTCAAATCGAGAATGGAAAAAAACACTAAGGGAAAATAAGACTCACCCTAAGTTATTTATTCATTGGAGATCCTATGGTTAGTATGGTTTTCTAATCCTAAAGAGAAAATAAGAACAAGTTCTAACTCACTTCAAGGGATTGAAGGTGAGATTAGAATTTAAAGGGAATGAAAGAAGTGAAATGTCGAAGAAGCACCAAAATGCTTATCTCAAACATAAGTTGAACTTTAAAAGGATAAGGAAGAAGGTGTATATGGGATACCCTCCCACACACATGGCTTACCATATCCCTTACAAAACAAAGGTTAGTTAAAAATTAATCCAAATGATAAAAGGAAATAGGCAATTAAGTACCAAACATGTCCTAGCATGATTATGACCTAAGCTAGACTCAATGTGTAAACACCCCAAATTTGCCCTCACCCATTCACACTATGGCTTGTGACTTCTTCATATGCATAAGTTCAATCATAGCATCTCATACCACATTTTTGATTCACTGCATTGGTTCAAAGTCATCTGCCTCTAGGGTTTGTGACCTAAGCAATCCAAGAGCCTCTTGAGCCACTACAAGGGTCATAAATCACTTCAAAGGGGTCTATGTGTGGTCAAGTATCATATTACATCCTCTCAAAGTCAATAATGCCAAAGAATCACAAGAATTGGGATTGTTGTGGAAGCAGAGCCAAGCTTGACTGCATAGATGACCTAAAATTAGGGTTTTGGTTTCAGAGGCCATAACTTCAAATTTTTTGGTCATTCTTGTTTCTATTGGTCTCTATATGGTATAGGGAGTATGCATATCAATTTTTATGAATAAATTCCATGGGGAAGCCATCTGATCAAGAGTTGACTTTTCAGACAAGTCAGTGCAAAATCAGGGCATCTGAGGCCCCCAATGACCCAACCAAGGGGTGATCTTCATCATTTTGAGGGTATATGATCTTTATTTGATCATAGAAGAAGTTGGAAGTTCACAAAATTCAAGAATCTCAAGTTTTTGCAAAGTTGACTTTTTTGGGCAAGTTTGACTTTTAATGAAATGTCATTTTTTGTAACTTTTTCAACCCTTACTTTTTGATCCAAAAATGCTTCAAATGGAAAAACTTTGGTCATGAAAGTTGTAGAATAGATCTTTCCCTTTTCAAAAAGTAAAAGAACATGACCTAATTCATTTTGGATCAAAAGCTATGGTTCATCAAAGTTGGCTAAAATCACTAAAATTCAAGTCATGCACCAAATGAGAAACTTGCAAAATTTTGTACCAAGGCAATTTGTGACTTCTAATTGATGTCAAACCATTACACAAACATCACATGTGACCTAAAAATCAGAATGGACCAAGAGTTTCTCATTTGTTTGGCCTTTGGAGCAAGATATTTTCATGAAAAGCAAAAGCAAAGTCAAGTTGCAAAAGCTCATGATCACTTCCCATCCACTTGCTGCCTTGGATGCTGAACCACCCTAGCCTTTCCCCTCACCATGCTGCGCAGCCCACAGCCCTTGTACTTGGCTAGAACAAGACCCATGCCTTCTCTTACACAAAGTTGACATTTTGCAAAAGCCACCATACCAATCAATAAAGGGCATGTCACATCTTCTGACCAATCAGCATTGTTTATACAAACAATTTGCAAGCCAAACATCATAACACACAAGCCTGAAACACACTAGAACTCAGCATTCACAAACTCACTCCAACTTGCATTTTTCTTCGAAACTCTCCCCACAAACCTCAAACACAAAAACAAACTTCACAAACAATCTCAACTCACTTCACTGATCACAAACCAACCATTGTTTTGGCCTGAAACCTCCCACATCACAAATACGATTTTCTCATTCCCTTGGCCTGAGCTCCTGCCAACTTGCTCTAGAGGCCACACAAACTCCAACTAAGTGTCAAAAGCTTCAAAGGAAGATCATTGGGACTTGTTTGAGCCAAAGAACAAGCCAGAAAGCTCCTGAATCGAAAGCTCAATCTCAGGTAGCGTCATGAACTTTTTTTCCAGAACTTGCTTTTTAAGTTTCTAAATGATAAAGCATGCTTCCCTGAGTTCTCTGAACTTGTTACTTTTGAAAAAGATGGAGAAATGAGGTTGTATGATGTTTCTGAAATTTTGACGGTTTTTGATGTTTGATTCGAATCTTGTTTGTGTGTTGAAATAAATGATTTGTATTGCTTGAATCTTGTTTAGAATGAGTTAAACTTTGATTCTGGAGAGTTTGGCATGTTTTCATGGCGTATTGAGAGAGATTGGGAGATGCCTAGCCGGAGAAGACGACCGGAACAGTGTTTCGGTCGTCTGAAAGTCATTAGGGTTTGTTTAATTAGGGTTAAGTGTAATTAAGTCAGTTTGAATTTGGTCCGTCCGTTCGCGCGCGCAGTCAGCTCCCGCGTCCCTGGGTTTGAATCTCAGCCATTAGATTGGCTGACTTTCTCTTTTTCCTATTTAATTTCATTTTTATTTTATTTGTTTCATACTTAATTTCTCCAATTTATTAAAAATAGCAAAACTAATTCAAAAAATCTGAAATTTTTTATACAAGTTGTTATTTAATTTCAGAACACAAAAATATTTTCATTTTTATTTTTAGTATTAAAAAAGTATTTTTAAATATTTAAAAGTTTCTTTTTAATTAATTAATGAGAATTAATTAATTAAAAATGCTTTTAAGTATTTAAAAAATCACCAAAAAATTCATGAAACATTTAAAAACATTTAGAAACATTGTCCAACCCTCAAACCAAATTTATTTTTTGATCTTGATGCATTTTGAGAATTTTTCATAGAATTAAAATCATTTTGGTGCATTATTTTGATCCAAACTTCCAAAAATCACTTCTGCCTAACCATGATGAGTTGGACTTTGATTCTTTTTGCATTGTGTTTAGCATATCATGTAGTTTGTGAGGTTAAATTGGCATGATTTGATCTTTCATTTTCCATTTGTTTGGCATTTTTCTTGTTAAAAAACCCTAAAACCCTAGGAAACTTAGGAAAATCATAACTTGAACTAGGTTAAGAGTTGGGACTTCTCCTTTGGACATTGGGTTAGTATAGGTTTAGGGACCTTTGAGGGCATTTTCAATTTTTTGTAATGTTGTTTGCTTCTGATTTTGGTTTTTGTTTGATGCATTGTTCATAAACCCTAATTTGGGCTTCCATATGCATCCCTCTTGTATTTGCATTCATATCTTGACTTGCCATGACTTTTTATGCATTCTTGTGATCCATTTGACATCATAAGACATATTGAAAGCATGTTTGATCATTGCATCTTGCATTTCCCATGTTGTATGCCATTTGCATTTCATAACTTTTCATGTATGTTTATGCTCCTTAACTTGCCTCATCTGCATCCATTGGTTCATATGATCATCCCCATGTCTTGTCTCATGTTTATAGCATCACATAACATCATTAACATCATATATGTGCTTTTGGTTTTGGTTCACATCATACCATTTCATTCCATTTTGCATTGCATTGCATTTCTTTTCTAACTTTTCAGGTGGTAAGTGGCTTTGAGAAGTGAATTTGCCTTCACTTCTCATAACTTCTCTTCATCTCTTTTATGCATCCTTGCTGCATTTTTGTATGTGTTTGAGATTGGGCTTGCTCATTCTTCTTCTTCTCACTTTCTTTCTTCAAGTGACTTGACTTCTTGAATGAAGCAAGTTACTTTGCTTCTCTTGATCCTTTCATCTGCTTCCTGGTGTTTCCATTGAAGACTTCTCTTGTAAACCTCACAAACCTTAGGAACAACCAAGCATGACAATGATTAGGATTTTGATTAGTCCCTCACTTAGTTTTTACCTTTGTGTCTCATTGAGTCTTCTCTTCTCACCTCATAATCAGGGACTAAACCCTAAAGGTTTTAAGGCTTTGTGATTAAGCTTATGCCTGCATCCTTCTATTAGGATGGGGTGTATAACTTTAATCCTAAGTGTTGAACCCTTAACGTGTTTAAATCCTTTAATCAATTCACATAATAATCATCAAGACATCAGACTTGTAACTTGGGCCTTGCATTAGGGTTCTAATTCTTCCTTAACTGGTTAAGAAGTACTAACCCTAGTGTTAATGGACAAGTCCCCCTCAAGTTGTCTTACAAACCCTAAAAAACACTTCATCATCATATCATTAAATAAAATCCACTCAATAAAGGTTTTGTTTTGTCATGAGTTTAATCCCTAATCATGGATTAAGTTGAGGAGTTTTCCTCAGCTTAAACATTCTCATCTATTATCCTTCTATTAGGATGGTGTAATGAGTCTGTTTAATCCCTAATTATGGCTTAATCTCATTACTTAACACTAAACAAAAACACCAAAAACATCTAAATAATCACAAGTAGGATAATGATCTTAATCCTACATCAAAGGTGATTAAGTGTGAGAATCTGACTTCACACTTAAGGTATTCTCATTAACCCTAATCAAAGGGAAGATGTGATGAGTTTATTAATCCATTGGTTTAGGCTTAAGCTCATTTTCTTATGACAAAAATCCAAAAAAACAATAAAAGACTGAAAACTCAAAAACAAACAATACTCGTCTCCTCCGGGATTCTTTTCTCATCATCTTCACTCATAAACGAGAACTTGCTTCTTCCGTCTAATGCAAGACAGTTTGCATCTGTGCCAGACAGATCATACACTTGAGCATAGGCAAGTAAGCAGTTCACAAGTCAATTCATTCTTTCAGTCTCTTTGGGTCGAACTACGGTGTTCTGACTTCCTCATTGCACGAGAGGATACGTAGGCATAACTTAACAGTTATCGAACAAAAGTCTCTGTATTTTTCCCCCTTTTTCTAGCCTCATTCTTTTAGCCTCATGATCTTGATCATTTCACTCCTGTTCTTACACTGACACTTCACTTATATACTTCACTTTTCTCTTACACTAACACCTGTACATTTTGTTTTCCAGTTCTTTTACACACAAATTGCACTGACACTACCCCTTTAAAACACAAATCTTTCAAGCGTGGATCCCGTCGAGTACGGAGGACAATCTGGGTGCTAATACCTTCCCAGGTTGTAACCAACCCCCTTTCTCAGTCTCTCTGGTTCGCAACCGTCTTATCCATGTCTTTCTAGGTCTATGCAGCATTGCCTTTCCTCTGGGATAAAAATGCCTAGCTGGCGACTCTATTCATTCCCTGTGAGTTCACTCATGTGTGTCCTCGCATCCCCCTTTCTCCGACCGTTCGCGTCTGTACCCCATTTGACCCGGCTTCATTTGGTGGGAGCGACAGCTTGGCAACTCTGCTGGGGACCCTTATACTGTAACCAGGGCTTCTGGTTCTTTTTGTGGGTTCCTCCTAGCGCTTGTTTGATTTGTGTTTACTGGGGTGTTATGTGTTATTTGTGTTTGTATATGTATATTTATTTTTGCCTTATGTACAGTTGTTTTACTGCTTTCTGTATAGCTTTGCATTATATCATATTGTCATACTGTGCTGGTTGGATCTGTTTGTTTGCTTTGGTGGGTGGGTGTTCTATTGAGAGTTAAGGTCCTACACCTGGGACCTGAGTGACACCTAGGCTAGAGTGGTTCATATTCTTTCCCATTCCATCTCGGTCTGGTGCGGGAATATGAAACACGGTTCAGATATGGGTTTCTTCTTGAGAACTCTGTATTGCAGATTTCCTGCAATGCTAGGGCTATCTGGGAAGCCTGCTAAGTCTGGATGACCTTTAGTTTTGACCTTCAGAAACTGAGGTGAATTAGAGGAGGAACTTTTATGGTTATTGTAAACACTGTACCTCCGGGTTAGAAGTGTTTACACTTCTCATAACTGATCCAAGTCTGAGGATCCTTGTTTTAGAACACCACCTGTGAGGGGGTTGGGTTGTTTACAGGTTTGCAGGTACCCTTGACCTCAGCATACCCTGTTACTTTGATTTGATTAAGAATACTCCATGTTGGAACGGTTCTTGTGATTCTAAACCCTGGACATGTGGCTCTTTATTTGAGTCCCCCACCTTGGTTACTGGACTTATAGACCTCCATCTGGATTTCTTGAACATACCTGGACCTATATCAGAGCACTTGATCAGATCCAGCTCAGTCACAAACCCTTGCATATCATTTGCATACATCCTCATTGCATCATTTTGACATTTGTTTATTTGTCTTTCAGGGTATCCATCTCCATTTTTGGCTTGGTTTTGACCCCATCATCAGTATAGACCTATCTTCATCAGCATCTGCTTCAGCTATCAGCTATCTGCTTTAGTCACCTGCATCAGCCAGTCAGTGGCCCATTTTCAGTGTTATCATCAGCACCTGTTTCAACCCTTCTTCAACAACATGGCACCTAAAAAGAGTAACATCTCCTACCACTTCTTCCAGCCTGAGCTAGCTGACATCAGGAGGATTCAGACCCTGATCACTCCAGACCATATACCACTTTTCAGGGAGCACTATGGAGACATACTTGATGTGGTTATGGATTTGGACCCTTCACAGAGGAGCCTGATTCATACTTGCCTTCAGTTTTATGATCCCCCACTGAGGTGTTTCACTTTTCAGGATTTTCAGTTGGGCCCTTTATTGGAGGAATACTCATCATTGGTTGGTATACCTATCAGGGGTGGAGTCCCTTTCAACCCTGAGATGGTCTTTCCTGGTAATGAAGAAGTAGCAAAGGCATTGCATCTGGAACCAGTTCTGATTGGGCAGCATATGACTACTAAGGCTGGAATCTCTGGCCTGCATCTGGATTTCTTGATCTCTCAAGCTACCCTGAAAGCTTCTTTGGGAGAGTGGAAAGCAGTCTGTGCTTTATTGGCCTTGAGCATATATGGGATTATATTATTTGCAGATGAGCCTAGATTCATTAGCAAGAATGCAATCCATCTTTTCATTCTGAGGAACCCAGTGCCCACTCTATTGGGGGATTTCTACTATTCAGTGCACCAGAGGAATGAAAAGCAGAGGGGGAGATTAGTGAGGTGTTGTGCTCCTTTGTTCCATACTTGGCTTCTCAAGCATTTTCCCAAGACAGATGCATTTTTGAATCCTCATCAGCAGAGGAACTGGGCTAGAAGACTCACTGCTCTGACTTCAGCTGATATCAGGTGGTGCACTCAAAGCACCAAGGGCAGGGATATCATTACCAGCTGTGGGCAGTTTCCCAATGTACCCTTGATAGGAGTTAAAGGTTGTATCAATTACAACCCCCTGCTGTTCAAAAGACAACTGGGCTATGCATTGGTCCACACTCCTAAGGCACAAGACTTGGCTGAGACCCTTTACTGTGAGAACAAGCCTAATCTGGCTATTGTTAGGCAGGCAGCCTGGGCCTGGGACAATGTTCAAACTAAGGGAGTAACCATTCTGGGGAAGTGAAACAATGTAGCATCAGCACAATACTATGAATGGTCCCATGTCAGGGCTCAATTTTCTGGGATGCCCTTTACCATGGAGGATATGCCTGGATCATCCTCAGCACCACTTCCTGCCACTGTCAGCTTAGAGGAGTTTGAGAGCTTGAACGAGAGAAATGAGAAGTTGACTCAGGCTTTGCAGAAGACCCTCTGGGAGAGGAGTGATGGTAGGTTGGATATTGAAAGGTTGGAAAAATTGAGGGTGGAGCATCTGGCTAAAATTGAGAAGTCTGAGGATTACATCAAGAAGTCTAGGGCTGGAGAACAGATCTTGAAGAATGCCTGCAAGGAAGCCCAATTCCAGAAAGCCAGGACAGACTTGTATCTGAAGGAGAGTCAAGCTAGGTGGGTCAGGATCACCGAAGCTCGTACTCTGGAGGATAAGAGGGTCCAAGACAAGATAGAGCAGCTGGAAGCTAGTGCAAAAGAGCAGCAGGAAGCCCTGGCAGCAGCCCAGAGGGAGATCTCAGAGCTGAAAATCAGAGCTGGAGTGAAGAGGTCAAAGAACCAGAGTCAACACAAGAAGCTAACTGCAGCTGTTACTACCCGGAATCTCCTTATCAGGAATCTCAGGGAGCGTCCAGCTGATCCTGTGACTGAAGCACTTCTCAAGGAAGTTCAGGAGGATGAGTTTGGTCTTGGTGTTTGACTTTTTGCTTGTTGTTGCTTTCATTTTATGTATTTTTATTTTCTTGTGATGTATTTTGACCCCTCTGAGGGCACGTTTTGTAAAAGAACAAACTATGTACCATTTGCCTTTTGTAATATATGTATCAGTTTGTTCCATCCGAGTTTACTTCAAAAGCAACATCAACAGCATCTTCAAGGGTATGGAAGGGTCAAAACTGAATGCCAAGCCGGATACCTTGAAAACAAATAAGCATACTACATTGCATGCTAACCCTTTGTTTGTTTTGTAGGTTTTTGTTTTATTGTTACTAACTCTGTTGTGATATTCAGGAACTATTGCTCGACGACGGGTATTTCCACTCAACCGTCCACACCGATATCCAACCCGTAACAACCTTCCGGGCATACAAATGGATCAGGTACAACAGGACCTTGCAGAGGTCAGAAACCAAATGGCAAACGAAAGATTGGAAATGAGAACTCAGATGACGCAGTTTATGGAAGTGATGAACAACATGGCTCAGAGCCAAGAAAGATTGAGAGCAATGGTGGAAAGGCAGAATCAAGAAGATCCCCATATAGGGACTGCTGGGACGAGCAACAATGAGAGGGTCCAACCTCATGTCAACCCCCCCGTATTTGGACCCCACCTTCACCCAGAGATCAACATTCCTGCCAATGTACAAGGGACTGCCACTGCAGGCAGGGTGCTGCAAGAAGACCCCCAGGAGGATCAGTTCACAGTAATGGGTGCTGGGGAAGAAGCCTATGACAGAAGGCTGGAAGAAATTGCTGAAAAATTAAGGTCCTTGGAGTCTCAAAACTCTTTGGGTTTTGATGTTATGGACATGGGCTTAGTGGACGGGGTCAGGATTCCCCATAAGTTTAAGCCTCCTTGTTTTGAAAAGTACAACGGGACTTCCTGCCCACGGACCCACTTACAATCCTTTCTGGGGAGGTTGAAAGCATATACCATGGACGAGAAGTTATGGATGTTTTATTTCGAGGATAGTTTGACTGGAGCATCAAGGGAATGGTACTCCCATCTAACTAGAGCGACCATCAGGTGTTGGAAGGACTTGGCAGAGGCCTTCATCAGACAATACCAGTATAATTTGGATATGGCACCCAACAGGACCCTCCTGATGGGGATGTCACAGTCCTCTAGAGAAAGCTTCCGCGAGTACGCCCAAAGGTGGAGGCAGCTGGCTGCCGCTGTCCAGCCACCTATGTCAGAGAGGGAGATGGCAGATATGTTTATGAACACCCTCCAAGGAACATACATTGACAGGCTGGCTGCTTTCTCTTCTACCAGCTTTGCAGATGTCGTTATAGCTGGAGAAAGAATCGAGAGCCTGTTGAAGATGGGCAAAATTTCTGACAACGGTGCCAGCTCATCCAGCAGTACAAGGAAACCTTTCGTAGGTCCAAGAAGAACTGGTGAGACCAATGCTATCCACACCAGCAGGGGCAGGCCCCAATATGTTCATAGGTCTGTGGCAGCAGTCACTATCCCCGCTCCAGTTCATCCTCAACCAGCTTATCAACCACCGCAACAAAATTATCAGCAACAACCTCAGTACCAGCAACAAACTCAGTATCCTCCGAGAAACTACAACAACACCAGCAACAACAATCAGCAAAGACCGTTCCAACAGAGACCTTCTCAGGCCAATAGGGTGATCGATCCAATCCCTATGCCATATGCCACATTACTGCCACAACTCCTGAAACTCAACCTGGTTGAGCTAAGGACGTTAGCACCTCCAGATCCTACCAGTCTACCCAGAAATTATGACTCCAATGCCAGATGTGCTTTTCATTCAAATGCACATGGCCACAGTACAGAAAAGTGCAGAGCTTTGCACATGAAGGTACAAGACTTGGTAGACTCTAAGGCTCTGAATTTTGCACCACCACCAAATGTTAATAAGAACCCTATGCCAAACCACGGAGGTCCCAGAATCAATGCTATTGAAGAAGACAAGTCGTCTTACTTAATAACCAGTGTGGGTCAGATTCGGACACCGTTGGTGGAGATTAAAGCCCAACTCCTTGAATGTCAAATGTTCCCGGGATGTGAGCTAGGGTGTGCTTATTGCAACATTTCAGTGAATGGTTGTGATAATTTGAGAGATGGCATAGATGGTCTCATCCAGAGTGGCCTGCTTCAAATCACAACATCAATTCCAACAAACCCAGCAATCTCATCAGCAACAATTCCAGTATCCCCTACAACTGCAACAACCATTGTTCCCGACAACTTTTCAGCTTCATCAACAAATGCTTCATCTGTCATTTCAACGGACCAGATATCAGCAAACATCCCTTCTACAACTTCAGCACCACTTCATTCAGAAACTCCTACAACAACAACACCCATCCTTCCAACAATGTCTCCTACAACTTCAGCAGCACATGTTTCCACCGTTACGATTTATTATGATCCTGAAAATGATTCTGCTTACAACTCACAAAGTGCTACTCCCATCAGAGCACCAGTCACGATATACTACGATCCACAGACTATCACAGTCCCTTCTGCAGCTGCCATCAGCCCGGTCACCGTTACGGTGCCTGGGCCAGTACCTTATGAAAGCAGTAACGCCATCCCCTGGCATTACGGCTCTGATCTATACTGCGGAGGACAGAAAATCACTCTTGAATCATCAACCCCTGCATCACAAATAGACAATGTGGGAGGAGGCGGAGGCTTCACTCAAAGCGGACGTCTCTTTGCTCCACAAACTCAAAGACCCACTGCCGAAGCAGAAGCTGCTGCCAAGGCAAAAGGGAAAAGCTTGGTGCAGGAAGAGCAGATTGTTAAGGAAGCTTTGAAAACACCCTTTGATCAAGAAGTTGATGAGTTCATGAGAATCATCAAGAAAAGTGATTACAAAATAGTGGATCAGCTTCACCAGACGCCTTCCAAGATCTCTATTCTATCATTGCTTATGTGCTCCGAAGCTCATCGGAATGCACTACTAAAAGTCTTGCACGCAGCTTATGTGCCTGAAGAGATCACCGTCAATCAGTTGGAAGCTGTGGTTGGAAATGTTAATGCTAGTCATGGACTAGGGTTCACCAACACTGATTTGACTACGGAAGGCCGCAATCATAACAAGGCTTTGCACATCACCATGGAATGTAAAGGTGCAGTCCTTTCCCATGTGCTGGTAGACACAGGGTCATCCCTCAACGTCTTACCTAAAAAAGCCCTTGTGAAGCTAGAGTATGACGGATTGGCATTACGCCCCAGTAACTTAGTAGTGAGAGCCTTTGACGGTTCTAAGAGATCGATTCTGGGGGAAATTGAGTTGCCTATAACGATTGGCCCACAAACTTTCAAAACGACCTTCTACATGATGGACA
The DNA here is from genome assembly GCA_963966055.1 of Lathyrus aphaca. Lineage (NCBI taxonomy): Eukaryota > Viridiplantae > Streptophyta > Magnoliopsida > Fabales > Fabaceae > Lathyrus > Lathyrus aphaca. The sequence continues at coordinate 329,463,563 of OZ014523.1, forward strand.
TTCAGCCTGCCTACAGCTGTTTGTTGGGAAGACCATGGATTCATGCCGCTGGCGCAGTTACGTCTACCCTTCACCAGAAGTTAAAATTCGAGTGGGAGGGCCAAGTCGTTACTATTTGTGGAGAGGAAGATATTTTTGTTAGCCATCTGGCTACCTACAAATACATTGAGATGGATGGGGAGATCCACGAAACTATGAGTCAAGGGTTTGAGGCCTTGAACATAAATGAAACATCTGCTGTACCTGGAACCTCAATGACATCTTATCAACAAGCCCGGAAGGTTGTTGAAGAAGGGACTGCCCAAGGCTGGGGCAAATTGTTACCTGTGGAGAAGAAAGAGGATAGATTTGGGTTGGGTTACAAACCAACTCAATAAGATCAAGCAGAGGCTGCTAAGGAGCCCAACTTTGTTAGTGGGGGAATGCTCACCCCTGATGCTGTCAACAATTTGGAAGACGAGGATGAAAGCGACCGCAACCTGGAGAGTTGGATCCGTCCAAAGATCCCGGGGAGCAGTATCTCAAACTGGTCTTCCCAGGAAATTATAAGAGTTACTCATGCAGAGTAATTATTATTTCCTGTATTTTTATAGCATGCATCAAAGTCTTGCATCTTGCCCAAGATGACAAGACTCATTTTGTAATCGGGCCATCTGTAATTTTTGTGCAACAAGATTAATCAATGAAATATCAGACATCTTTTGCAAATAAGTCTTTTTTTCTTTTCCGCTCACTGTTTTTCCATTTTTCTTTTTGTACAAAAAAAGTAAATGGCGATGTTTTCAAAATGACAACTTTATTTCACTTTTCTAAAACAAGATTAAAATCAATCACTAAAATGAACAAACTGAACCCTTGCAGAGAGTGCCTTCCAGACAGCACCGACAACAGCACGGCTATGACTTCGTATGACTTTGACAATCCGATCAATCAAGCTGATGAAGGGGTTGAAGAAGAATATGAGCTTCCTGAAGAGCTAGCCAGGTTGTTAAGACAAGAGGAAAAGGTCATTACCCCTCATCAGGAGGAGGTCGAAACGATTAATCTTGGTACAGATGAAGACATGAAAGAAGTTAAAATCGGGGCCTGCTTACAAGACTCGGTGAAGAGACAACTGATTGACCTGCTTCAAGAGTATGTGGATGTGTTTGCTTGGTCTTACCAAGATATGCCAGGGTTGGACACCGACATTGTTGTGCACAAGCTGCCTTTGAAAGAGGATTGCCCGCCGGTTAAACAGAAACTGCGCCGAACTCGCCCAGACATGGCAATGAAAATCAAAGAAGAGGTACAAAAGCAGTGGGACGCCGGGTTCCTTGTTGTGACTAGCTATCCACCGTGGGTTGCTAATATTGTGCCTGTGCCTAAGAAAGACGGGAAAGTGAGGATGTGTGTTGACTACCGGGATCTGAACAGAGCTAGCCCGAAAGATGACTTCCCTCTACCTCACATTGATGTATTGGTGGATAATACAGCTCAGTTCTCGGTATTCTCCTTCATGGACGGATTTTCAGGATACAATCAGATCAAAATGTCACCTGAAGACATGGAGAAGACAACCTTCATCACACCCTGGGGCACGTTCTGTTACAAGGTGATGCCTTTCGGACTGAAGAATGCTGGCGCAACATATCAACGGGCTATGGTGACATTATTCCACGATATGATCCATAAAGAAATCGAATGTTACGTGGATGACATGATTGCCAAGTCCCTCACTGAAGAAGACCACCTGGTAAATCTGCTGAAGCTATTCAAGCGTCTGAGGAAGTACCAACTGAAGTTAAACCCCAACAAATGCACATTCGGGGTGCGATCCGGTAAGCTGCTGGGATTTATTGTGAGTGAGAAAGGGATTGAAGTTGACCCTGATAAAGTCAAAGCTATTCAAGAGATGCCTGCACCGAAGTCAGAAAAAGAAGTTCGAGGGTTCTTAGGTCGGTTGAACTACATTTCAAGGTTCATATCTCACCTTACAGCAACCTGCGAACCCTTGTTCAAACTGCTAAGAAAAGAACAGACAGTCAGGTGGAACGAAGACTGCCAGAAGGCTTTTGACAAGATCAAAGAATACTTACAAGAGCCTCCTATCCTTATGCCTCCAGTTGAAGGAAGACCTCTGATAATGCACTTGACAGTATTAGAAGAGTCAATGGGGTGTGTGTTGGGCCAGCATGACGAGTCTGGTCGAAAAGAGTATGCAATATACTACCTAAGCAAAAAGTTTACCGACTGTGAACAACGTTATTCACTGCTCGAGAAAACTTGCTGTGCTTTAGCGTGGGCTGCTCGCCGACTGAGACAGTATATGTTGACCCACACTACCTTGTTGATCTCAAAAATGGACCCAGTTAAGTACATATTTGAGAAGCCAGCACTTACCGGACGGGTTGCAAGATGGCAAATGATCCTCACAGAATATGACATCCAGTACACTTCTCAGAAAGCCATCAAGGGCAGTGTATTGTCTGAATATCTTGTCGAGCAACCTATTAATGATTACCAGCCTATGAGATTTGACTTCCCTGATGAAGACATCATGTTCATAAAAGCAAAAGATCATGAAGAGCCTATTCACACTGAAGGGCCCGACCCGGAGGAAGAATGGATTATGATGTTTGATGAGGCTGTTAACATGAATGGTCGTGGTGTTGGTGCAGTACTCATTACACCTAAGGGAGTTCACATGCCTTTCTTGGCAAAACTCACTTTCAACTGCACTAACAACGAAGCTGAATACGAAGCTTGCATTATGGGTCTTGAGGAAGCCATTGACCTCAGGATCAAGACGTTGACTGTATTCGGAGATTCAGCTTTGGTAGTCAATCAAACCAACGGCAAATGGTATACACACCAAGATCATCTGATACCTTACAGGGATTATACAAGGAGGTTATTGACTTTCTTTACAACAGTCAAGCTTGAGTATATCCCTCGGGACGAGAATCAGTTTGCAGATGCTCTGGCTACCATTTCGTCCATGATCAAAGTTCAGGCTGCCAACTTTGTACCTCAGATCTCAGTGTCCAGACTTGACAGACCAGCATATGTGTTCGCAGCAGACGTTATCAAAGATGATAAGCCTTGGTTCCATGACATTAAGTGTTTCTTGGAGGATCAGACATACCCACCTGGTGCATCTTCCAATGATAAGAAGACTTTGAGAAGATTTGCTGGTAGCTTCTTCCTGAACACCGATGGTTCCCTATATAAAAGAAACTTTGATATGGTACTCCTCAGATGCGTTGATAAGACAGAAGCAGACTTGTTAATGCATGAAGTGCACGAAGGATCCTTTGGTACCCATGCAGGAGGGCATGCCATGGCTAAGAAGTTGTTAAGATCAGGCTATTACTGGATCACAATGGATGCCGACTGTTGTGCCTATGCCAGGAAATGCCATAAATGCCAGATTTATGCAGATAAGGTGCATGTGCCTCCCAATCCTTTGAATGTGATGTCTTCACCCTGGCCCTTTGCTATGTGGGGCATTGACATGATTGGTAAGATTGAGCCAACTGCTTCGAATGGCCACAGATTCATCCTGGTTGCCATTGATTATTTCACCAAGTGGGTTGAAGCAGCTTCCTATGCCAATGTTACAAGACAAGTGGTAGCCAGATTTCTGAAGAGAGATATCATCTGTCGATACGGTTCCAATTTAAACAACAAGATGGTGGCTGAACTGTGCCGGGACTTCAAGATTCAACACCACAATTCTTCTCCTTACAGGCCAAAGATGAATGGCGCAGTTGAGGCAGCTAATAAGAACATCAAGAAGATTGTGCAGAAGATGGTAATCACCTACAAAGACTGGCATGAAATGCTACCGTTTGCCTTGCATGGGTACCGCACGTCAATCAGAACATCCACTGGGGCAACACCGTATCAGCTTGTGTATGGTATGGAAGCAGTCCTACCTGTTGAAGTTGAATTACCCTCCCTACGGTTACTAATGGATGTTAAGCTGAACGAAGCAGAATGGGTCCGGTCCCGATATGAACAACTGAGTCTGATTGAAGAGAAAAGATTGGCTGCAATTTGTCATGGGCAGTTGTATCAGAAAAGAATGAAGAAAGCTTTCGATCAGAAAGTCAGGCACCGAGAGTACCAAGTAGGAGATCTTGTGCTGAAGAGAATCCTCCCTCCTCATACAGACCACAGGGGCAAGTGGACTCCAAATTATGAAGGACCATTTGTAGTAAAGAAAGTTTTCTCGGGTGGAGCACTGATGCTCAGCACTATGGATGGTGAAGACCTCCCGTCCCCTGTGAATTCAGATGCAGTTAAAAAATACTTCGCGTGAAAATGACCCGCTGGACACAAAAACAGAATGTAAGTCCAGGCAAAAATAGGGCATCCCGGCGAGTCAAAAACAGAATAAAAGACTCGGGCAAAAATAAGGGAAAATAAACAAAATGTACACCCGCTGAGTTGAAAAGCCGCATTGGACAACTCAGGCAAAAATGGGTATCCCGATGGATCGAAAACCCGAAAGGGCGATCCATGCAAAATAAGGGAATGAGCGAACAACTGCATTCTGAATCCGTCTGTATCGCCTACAACTTGGTAAGCTTCGAAAGGATTAAGCTTCAATCAGAATCAGCATTCTTCAGAAAGCAAGACGAGAAGAATGTCAAAAGTCATACGAGTCATAGTAAAGAGGAAGCTCCTTAAAGCGTCATCAACATTGCCAGCATTTTGTTTCTCAATTTGTAACAATCTCCTCATTTCAGGGGATTTGTTTCTTTGACTGTATCGCGCCAATTCAGGGCATATGAATTAATAAAATCAGATTTTCTGTCATGTCTCGTCTTGTACATTTTTTATTTTGCAAAAAATGTCTGATGTCTTAAGAGAAAAAAACTGATTGCATAGAATACAGATGTTTATCTTCAAAAATAAAAACACGTGCTTGCAGGAAATATACTTACTCCCAAAAGTGTCTAACTCCTATGACGGAATCCAGTAGAGGATACCTCGGGATTACTTGTGCGTTTCCCTATCTTTGCAGGATTGCAGGTATCCAGAACGCAACTTGGGGCATGAAAGCTTCAGCCCAGCAAGCTGGTAGATCAGTGCTCGCTCCGTCTTAACACTTGAAGTGTCTTTCTCCCCAGCCAAGTTGCCATTTCATCCTCAGCCAAAATGCAAAAGTCAAGGAACCATCTCCCCACAAAGCTCCAGCCTCTATCCAGAAGAGCAGCGCACGAAGGAATCACAACAGAGTAAAGAAAGCTGCTACAAACCCCAGCTGGGTCCCTCATTACTGAGACAGGTCTATCAGTGATCTGAACCCCCAAGCAAATGCATCTCATCAGATCTATCAAATGACCTCATCCCCAGCTGGAATGTCCATTTCAAGCAGATCGGTCGGAGATCTTCGTGGCGACGGGATCCGAATCCCGGTTTGGCACCTTTTGCATAATCATGGCATTCGCATCATATTCACCCACAAAGCGTAGCATTCCGTTTAATACGGAGCATTACGGCAAAAATCAAACATATAGCATAATCATAATCCATGCTTTAAATCAAACACTTGTGAATATTGACAATCCGTCAATATACAGAATACTTCCCCCAAATCCCCAGCGGAGATTCCCCAGCAAAATCAGTTGCCTCACAATCACAAATACCAGTATATATACTCCCTTTGACACCCGTCCGTGTCAATACTCCCCAGTAAAGTCACCTGAGCACTCTGTGCAAACAGTACCACTCGTATTACAGGCACTTTTTGACACCCGTCTGTGTCATAACCCCAGCAGAAAGCCAAAACGTCCTCTTTGCACTCACATATACTTACAGATGACAATCCTTTGACACCCGTCCGTGTCATATCCCCAGCGCAGTCGCCTACACTTTGTATATCAGATATTTGTTCATATCACACTCTTCTCCTTTTGACACTCGTCCGTGTCACTCTCCCCAGCAGATAAACACTCATCTATACACTTATACAGATACTCGTCCGTATCTTGTATACACCACTTATATCCCCACAGATTCAACACTAGTCCTTGTTCTTTGTTAACCAGTTGGTACTCGTCCGTACCATCGTCTCAGAGCATGCGTCAAGCGTTTGTTTCTACCTGATACTCGTCCGTATCATAGTCATAAGGATGCTCGTCCGCATCTTTAATCCATACACAGTGTCAAACACTCTTGACTTCTTGAATATAGACATTCGTCTGTGTCTATCATTCCCCAGAAGAATCCCTTCAGATTCAACACTTGTCCGTGTTCCTTGTTAACCAGTTGGTACTCGTCCGTATCATCATCTCTGAACACGTGACAGTATTTGTTTCTACCCGATACTCGTCCGTATCGTAGTCTTAAGGATTGTCGTCCGCATCTTTAATCTATACACAAATATCTAAACACTTATACCTTTTGTTTCTTGGATGTAAACACTCGTCTGTGTTTACTATTCCCCAGTAGATCGCCAACAAAGCAAATTTTCTTTTTTTTATCTGATACTCGTCCTGTGTCATGATAAACCCTGAGAGCAGCCGTACCCTGCTAGGTGGTCGTCCTCCACCTCTTGATGGTCGTCCTCCATCATGCTCATCCGATGGCCGTCCCCATCGTTGATATTTAGCAGTCGTCCCCTGCTAGGTGGTCGTCCTCCACCTCTTGATGATCGTTCTTCATCATTTTATCCAATGGTCGTCCCCATTGTTGATTTTGGTTATCTGACATTCATCCTATGTCATGACAAACCTTGAGAGCAGCCGTCCCCTGCTAGGTGGTCGTCCTCCACCTCTTGATGGTCGTCCTCCACCTATTGATGGTCGTCCTCCATCATGCTCATCTGATGGCCGTCCCCATCGTTGACCTCTTATCCGGCATTCGTCCTATGTCGCGATATTTTCGGCAGCCGTACCCTGCCAGGTGGTCGTCCTCCACCTTAGATGACCGTCCCTCATCTTATCCCCAACAGAGCAGCCGTCCCCTGCTAGGTGATCGTCCTTCACTTTTGATGACCGTACCTCATCATCTGTTTATTTCATTTATTCTTTAACCCGATGGCCGTCCCCGTCGTGGTCCCTTTTTCTTTTTCCTGATGATCGTCCTTCATCAGTTTAGCCCGATGGTCGTCCCCATCGTTGTTTACTTTACTTTATGAACTTGATGGCCGTCCCCGTCATGTTTCATTAATCCCCAGAGAATTTTACAGCTTTGTCTTGATGGCCGTCCCCATCATAATTCTTTTATCCCCAGCATGTCGGACGTCCCCGTCATTGGTTTATTTTCCGCACTTTTCCCAGCATGTCGGTCGTCCCCGTCATTGCTCTTTACCCAGCAGTCGTCCTCTGCTCGACGGTCTTCCTCCGTCGCCCACACTTTACAATATACTTTATTTTCTTTTACAATCTATATCCCTTTTCTTCTTCATTCTGTGAGTGCAAATTTTGGACTGTCTTTGGTATTCAACCACAAGTTATCTTGTTTGCCTGATAAGCCTTCGCTTACATCCTGCACAGCTAACTCATGTTTGAATAGGGGCCGCTGTAAACACCCCAAATTTGCCCTCACCCATTCACACCATGCCTTGTGACTTCTTCATATGTATAAGTTCAATCATAGCATCTCATACCACATTTTTGATTCACTGCATTGGTTCAAAGTCATCTGCCTCTAGGGTTTGTGACCTAAGCAATCCAAGAGCCTCTTGAGCCACTCCAAGGGTCATCAATCACTTCAAAGGGGTCTATGTGTGGTCAAGTATCATATTACATCCTCTCAAAGTCAATAATGCCAAAGAATCACAAGAATTGGGATTGTTGTGGAAGCAGAGCCAAGCTTGACTGCACAGATGACCTAAAATTAGGGTTTTGGTTTCAGAGGCCATAACGTCAAATTTTTTGGTCATTCTTGTTTCTATTGGTCTCTATATGGTATAGGGAGTATGCATATCAATTTTTATGAAGAAATTCCATGGGGAAGCCATCTGATCAAGAGTTGACTTTTCAGACAAGTCAGTGCAAAATCAGGGCATCTGAGGCCCCCAATGACCCAAACAAGGGGTGATCTTCATCATTTTGAGGGTATATGATCTTTATTTGATCATAGAAGAAGTTGGAAGTTCACAAAATTCAAGAATCTCAAGTTTTTGCAAAGTTGACTTTTTTGGACAAGTTTGACTTTTAATGAAATGTCATTTTTTGTAACTTTTTCAACCCTTACTTTTTGATCCAAAAATACTTCAAATGGAAAAACTTTGGTCATGAAAGTTGTAGAATAGATCTTTCCCTTTTCAAAAAGTACAAGAACATGACCTAATTCATTTTGGATCAAAAGCTATGGTTCATCAAAGTTGGCTAAAATCACTAAAATTCAAGTCATGCACCAAATGAGAAACTTGCAAAATTTTGTACCAAGGCAATTTGTGACTTCTAATTGATGTCAAACCATTACACAAACATCACATGTGACCTAAAAATCAGAATGGACCAAGAGTTTCTCATTTGTTTGGCCTTTGGAGCAAGATATTTTCATGAAAAGTAAAAGCAAAGTCAAGTTGCAAAAGCTCATGATCACTTCCCATCCACTTGCTGCCTTGGATGCTGAACCACCCTAGCCTTTCCCCTCACCATGCTGCGCAGCCCACAGCCCTTGTACTTGGCTAGAACAAGACCCATGCCTTCTCTTACACAAAGTTGACATTTTGCAAAAGCCACCATACCAATCAATAAAGGGCATGTCACATCTTCTGACCAATCAGCATTGTTTATACAAACAATTTGCAAGCCAAACATCATAACACACAAGCCTGAAACACACTAGAACTCAGCATTCACAAACTCACTCCAACTTGCATTTTTCTTCGAAACTCTCCCACAAACCTCAAACACAAAAACAAACTTCACAAACAATCTCAACTCACTTCACTGATCACAAACCAACCATTGTTTTGGCCTGAAACCTCCCACATCACAAATACGATTTTCTCATTCCCTTGGCCTGAGCTCCTGCCAACTTGCTCTAGAGGCCACACAAACTCCAACTAAGTGTCAAAAGCTTCAAAGGAAGATCATTGGGACTTGTTTGAGCCAAAGAACAAGCCAGAAAGCTCCTGAATCGAAAGCTCAATCTCAAGTAGCTTCATGAACTTTTTTTCCAGAACTTGCTTTTTAAGTTTCTAAATGATAAAGCATGCTTCCCTGAGTTCTCTGAACTTGTTACTTTTGAAAAAGATGGAGAAATGAGGTTGTATGATGTTTCTGAAATTTTGACAGTTTTTTATGTTTGATTCGAATCTTGTTTGTGTGTTGAAATAAATGATTTTTATTGCTTGAATCTTGTTTAGAATGAGTTAAACTTTGATTCTGGAGAGTTTGGCATGTTTTCATGGCGTATTGAGAGAGATTGGGAGATGACCTAGCCGGAGAAGACGACCGGAACAGTGTTCCGGTCGTCTGAAAGTCATTAGGGTTTGTTTAATTAGGGTTAAGTGTAATTAAGTCAGTTTGAATTTGGTCCGTCCGTTCGCGCGCGCAGTCAGCTCCCGCGTCCCTGGGTTTGAATCTCAGCCATTAGATTGGCTGACTTTCTCTTTTTCCTATTTAATATCATTTTTATTTTATTTGTTTCATACTTAATTTCTCCAATTTATTAAAAATAGCAAAACTAATTCAAAAAATCTGAAATTTTTTATACAAGTTGTTATTTAATTTCAGAACACAAAAATATTTTCATTTTTATTTTTAGCATTAAAAAAGTATTTTTAAATATTTAAAAGTTTCTTTTTAATTAATTAATGAGAATTAATTAATTAAAAATGCTTTTAAGTATTTAAAAAATCACCAAAAAATTCATGAAATATTTAAAAACATTTAGAAACATTGTCCAACCCTCAAACCAAATTTATTTTTTGATCTTGATGCATTTTGAGAATTTTTCATAGAATTAAAATCATTTTGGTGCATTATTTTGATCCAAACTTCCAAAAATCACTTCTGCCTAACCATGATGAGTTGGACTTTGATTCTTTTTGCATTGTGTTTAGCATATCATGTAGTTTGTGAGGTTAAATTGGCATGATTTGATCTTTCATTTTCCATTTGTTTGGCATTTTTCTTGTTAAAAAACCCTAAAACCCTAGGAAACTTAGGAAAATCATAACTTGAACTAGGTTAAGAGTTGGGACTTCTCCTTTGGACATTGGGTTAGTATAGGTTTAGGGATCCTTTGAGGGCATTTTAAATTTTTTGTAATGTTGTTTGCTTCTGATTTTGGTTTTTGTTTGATGCATTGTTCATAAACCCTAATTTGGGCTTCCATATGCATCCCTCTTGTATTTGCATTCATATCTTGACTTGCCATGACTTTTTATGCATTCTTGTGATCCATTTGACATCATAAGACATATTGAAAGCATGTTTGATCATTGCATCTTGCATTTCCCATGTTGTATGCCATTTGCATTTCATAACTTTTCATGTATGTTTATGCTCCTTAACTTGCCTCATCTGCATCCATTGGTTCATATGATCATCCCCATGTCTTGTATCATGTTTATAGCATCACATAACATCATTAACATCATATATGTGCTTCTGGTTTTGGTTCACATCATACCATTTCATTCCATTTTGCATTGCATTGCATTTCTTTTCTAACTTTTCAGGTGGTAAGTGGCTTTGAGAAGTGAATTTGCCTTCACTTCTCATAACTTCTCTTCATCTCTTTTATGCATCCTTGCTGCATTTTTGTATGTGTTTGAGATTGGGCTTGCTCATTCTTCTTCTTCTCACTTTATTTCTTCAAGTGACTTGACTTCTTGAATGAAGCAAGTTACTTTGCTTCTCTTGATCCTTTCATCTGCTTCCTGGTGTTTCCATTGAAGACTTCTCTTGTAAACCTCACAAACCTTAGGAACAACCAAGCATGACAATGATTAGGATTTTGATTAGTCCCTCACTTAGTTTTTACCTTTGTGTCTCATTGAGTCTTCTCTTATCACCTCATAATCAGGGACTAAACCCTAAAGGTTTTAAGGCTTTGTGATTAAGCTTATGCCTGCATCCTTCTATTAGGATGGAGTGTATAACTTTAATCCTAAGTGTTGAACCCTTAACGTGTTTAAATCCTTTAATCAATTCACATAATAATCATCAAGACATCACACTTGTAACTTGGGCCTTGCATTAGGGTTCTAATTCTTCCTTAACTGGTTAAGAAGTACTAACCCTAGTGTTAATGGACAAGTCCCCCTCAAGTTGTCTTACAAACCCTAAAAAACACTTCATCATCATATCATTAAATAAAATCCACTCAATAAAGGTTTTGTTTTGTCATGAGTTTAATCCCTAATCATGGATTAAGTTGAGGAGTTTTCCTCAGCTTAAACATTCTCATCTATTATCCTTCTATTAGGATGGTGTAATGAGTCTGTTTAATCCCTGATTATGGCTTAATCTCATTACTTAACACTAAACAAAAACACCAAAAACATATAAATAATCACAAGTAGGATAATGATCTTAATCCTACATCAAAGGTGATTAAGTGTGAGAATCTGACTTCACACTTAAGGTATTCTCATTACCCCTAATCAAAGGGAAGATGTGATGAGTTTATTAATCCATTGGTTTAGGCTTAAGCTCATTTTCTTATGACAAAAATCCAAAAAAACAATAAAAGACTGAAAACTCAAAAACAAACAATACTCGTCTCCTCCGGGATTCTTTTCTCATCATCTTCACTCATAAACGAGAACTTGCTTCTTCCGTCTAATGCAAGACAGTTTGCATCTGTGCCAGACAGATCATACACTTGAGCATAGGCAAGTAAGTAGTTCACAAGTCAATTCATTCTTTCAGTCTCTTTGGGTCGAACTACGGTGTTCTGACTTCCTCATTGCACGAGAGGATACGTAGGCATAACTTAACAGTTATCGAACAAAAGTCTCTGTATTTTTCCCCCTCTTTCTAGCCTCATTCTTTTAGCCTCATGATCTTGAGCATTTCACTCCTGTTCTTACACTGACACTTCACTTATATACTTCACTTTTCTCTTACACTGACACCTGTACATTTTGTTTTCCAGCTCTTTTACACACAAATTGCACTGACACTACCCCTTTAAAACACAAATCTTTCAAGCGTGGATCCCATCGAGTACGGCGGACAATCTGGGTGCTAATACCTTCCCAGGTTGTAACCAACCCCCTTTCTCAGTCTCTCTGGTTCGCAACCGTCTTATCCATGTCTTTCTAGGTCTATGCAGCATTGCCTTTCCTCCGGGATAAAAATGCCTAGCTGGCGACTCTATTCATTCCCTGTGAGTTCACTCCTGTGTGTCCTCGCATCCCCCTTTCGCCGACCGTTCGCGTCTGTACCCCATTTGACCCGGCTTCATTTGGTGGGAGCGACACAATGCTAAGCCTAAGGATGCCTAAAAGCTAAGAAAAACAAAAAGTCAACAGATACAACAATGCTTCAACACACAATCAGCTACCAAATGCAACTAATAATGCAAACAGCCTATTACAACTACCAAACAGCATGAAAATAGGTATAAAAAGTGTCAAACAGAACAATACAGTACATATTTTACAACCTCTGTTTTAAAATGCAGTGAAAACAAGGCAGAATTAAATCACTTTTTTCAATGCAAATGCATGGATGTAACATACTACAATCATCAATAGATGCAACATAGCTAGTATGATTATGAACATATGAATATGCAAACAACTCACATTTCAATGCATTTTTCTATACAAAAGCAAATATAGGTACATTATACAAAAATGAAGCTTTAATGCAAACAAACCATGGAATGGACATGTATTCTCATGCATCCTAATCTGAAATGAACATCAAAAATTAAATGCAACAAACAATCAAAAAAAATGGATGCAATGCATGTGATCCATATAATTTCAAGCAATATGCAACATTTCCGTTATGTGCACAAACATCCAAAACATACATGGATCATGCAAATAGTTAAAAACAGAATTATAAATCATCATTAACATGCTATCAATGCAACTAAATCATGGTAACGAAATCTACAATATGTTATGAACACAAATTTAACTATTATTCTCAAACTCGAAACCGGATGAAATGTGCGTCGAAAGTTGTCGAAACTACATGCACTTGCACCTAAAAAGCTCCTAAAAACTCCCTAATATCATATGCTAAAGATCCATGATGATTGGAGGGGGAATGGATAACAAAAATGCAAGAAAAAACAAGAATTTTTCATTCTGGTTCAGTGGTAACCGGTTACTACCTATGAGGCAACCGGATACCAGTTCAAAAAACTGGATTTTCTGCAAAATTAACACAGGTAACCGGTTACTACCTATGTGGTAACCGGTTACTCTGAGACCAGAATCAAAAAATTTTGCATTTTCTTGTAAAAATCAGTACCAACTTATTCAAATAAGCCCTAACCTAATGCCTGTCAATTAAGCACGAAAAATACACCTAAATGCAGAAATCTAACACCAATCGGAACCACAAACACATCAAGATTCTAGCTTTTAATGAACAAATCAATTAAGGAATCGAAAATCAAGAAAACGCGAAGAACACGTTAAGCGAGATAAACAGGAATAAGTCAAAAACGGAAGCGATTATGAGATTCACCAACCTACAAAATGGAGGTTTGCTTTGGCAATTGTTGCAATGTCGATACGATACGCAAGATAAGAGAAAACCAGAGATCCGAAGCTTCTTCCACGAATGCGCAAAATAAATGCAGTTGATAAAAATCTTCAAAAATCACTTCCAAAAGGTGAAATAAATACCAAATCCGCAGCAATTCTTCGATAATCCGCGGAACCGATGCAAATGGTGGAGACCTAGCTTCTAATTCTTCAAGTTTCAATGTAAAACTTGAAGAATTATGGAGGATGAAGCTTTGGTGATTTGTTGGGAAAAATGGGAGAAAAATGAGAGAGATTGTGAAAATTGTGAAAATTGTGAAAATGGTGAAAAAATGAAGTGTGTGTGTGTGTGAGGTTTGGAAGGAAAAATGATTTTATATGTGTTAGGTTTGGAATTTGGTTCAGGTTAGAAATGAGGTTTGGGTGTTAAATTTGGGACCTAGGCTAGGATTTAGTTAAAGTTATTTGGGAATATTCCTAGAATCTTCCAATGGCATATTCTTAGAATATTCCTTTGGCATATTCTTGGAATATTCCTTTGGAAAATGGTAGAAGATTCTAGAAATTGGTTAAAATGCAAGGCAATGTGAAGTGGAAGAGTGATGAAGGCTATCCCAACTGAATTTGGATTTTTTTTCCAAAATTGCATGTGGTAACCGGTGTAATATCCCAAAATTTGGCCTCTCATTTTCATGGCATCTAGCACGTCGCATTGCATTCATAATTCTGTAATTCCATACAAAAAGTAATAATGATAATAATAATAATAATAATAAATAATTATCATTGGCATACGCATGAGGCAGGTGATCAAGTGTTACTCGGTTTCGAAAGGAAAATGATCTCAAAAGATATGGCTAAAGATTTCCAGGATTTCCCACCAAAAGAGCAAAAAATCATATTTTTCTACCGTTAACCGGTTAACGCCATGGGTTAACCGGTTAACACTGGAGAAATTGGAAAAAATTCAAAAGTTAGCTGTGGGGTTTCCCTCCATTTCCCACTTCACATTGTATTGAACTTTCCACCACTTTCTAGATCCTTCTACCACTTTCCTATGGAATATTTCAAGGAATATTCCAAAGAATATTCTAGAAACCCTAACTAACTCCTAAGCTAGCTCCTAACCTCATTTTCCTAACCTAATGCCTAAGCTAACTCCTAACCCAAGCCTCATTCCAAGCCTAATCCTATATAAGTCATTTTCATTCCAAACCTCATTTTTCAATTTCATCTCAATTCTCTCTTTTTCTCTCCATTTTCCCAAATTCACCAAAGTTTCATCATCAAGATCTTTCAAGCTTTCACATCGAAACTCAAAAGATCGGAAGCTTAGCCTTCATCATCTTACTGATTCAGCGGAAAATTGAAGGATTCGACATGGTAGCGGTGTTTATTTCACCGTTCGGAAGCGTTTCGGATCAATTGCATTTATTTTGAACTCTCGCGGATCGAAGCTTGGAACCTCCGGTATTCTCTTCGTTTGTGCATCGATCGACATCGCAACAATCACCAAAGCAAGCCTTCGCTTTGTAGGTTGGTGGATCCGTAACCGTTTCTTGATTTAATTTATTTCTCTTTATCTCGTTGTAAGGCATTCTTTGATTGCTTTTGTGATGAGTTATTCGGTTTAATTGTTAGTAGCTAGAATCGTAGCTTGTTCTTTGTGCTAATAGGTGTTAAAAGGCTATATTTAGGTAGCAATTCCGTGCTAATTTGTCAATGGTTGTATTAGGAGCTTTTGAAAGTAGGTTGATAGCTAGAAGTGCTTTTGTCCTCACCGTTTTTTCATTCTGGTTCAGTGTTAACCGGTTAACACCCAGGATTAACCGGTTAACACATTATTTTTCCCTCTGATTATTTGACTTTTGAAGTCGTTAACCGGTTAACCCAGGGTGTTAACTCGTTAACACTATGCTGACTTGCATATTTGTGTTGTTTTATTGCATGTTTGTGCATCACTCTTCCTTTTATTACCTTAGCTTGTTAGATCATAATTTTAGGGAATTTTTAGGAGCTGGTTTAGCACAAGTGTGCGTAGTTTCGGTAGCTTTCGACATGCGTTTCGATAGTTTATGTTTTTAAGCATAATTGTTGCATATGTGTCCATTGCATGTTGTGATCATTATTGGAATGGTTTAGCATTCTTCATAGCATGTTAATAAATGTTTACACTTCTGTTTTTGCATCGCATTCGAAGTTCATTCATGTTTTAGCTAAAATCATGTGCATGTTGAAAAATTGCATAATGTTAAAAACACAAAAATCATCTAGTTTGCATCCATTGATCGCATGATGATGTTGCATTTCATTGTTAATAACTCATTCCATATTGTTGCACTAACTTGCATGACCATTGCATTCAATTACTTGCATCAACATTCATGTTTTATGCATTTGAAAATAATGAAAATTAGCCTTGTTTTCATAACTGCATTTTGAAACAGAAGCTGTAAAAACATGTTGTATTCATTCTGTTTTTTATCTTTTACATCTATTTGCATGTTATTTGGTAGTTGTAATAGGCTGCTTGTGTTATGCATTGCATTTAGTAGCTGTTTGTGTCATAGGAAGTTGTAATAGCTGTTGGATTTGGGCTTTGCTTAGTTTTTAGGGTCCTTAGACTTAGGATTTAGTCTAGATTAGGCCATAGAGGTATTAGGATATGTTTGGTACTTGTTTACTTTCATTCCTTTTATCGAATTACTTTATCCTACTAACCTTTGTTTTGTAGGGAGGTGGAGGTAAGTTTATTCACAACTTCATCCTTTTAAATTCTTTACGCTTTCTAAGTGTGTTTGTCTTAGCATTTTGTGCTTAGTTTGTACAACTTCATGCTAAATCCCCTTTAGAAACGACTTAGCTTCCTTCATAAGTAAGTTTCTTTCTAGTTTCCCTTTTATTTTCATTTTCTCATTAGTATTAGAGAGCCACACTAACCTATGTTCACCCATGCGTGACAACACTTGGGATTACTAGTCTCCCTTTAGACTTTTACCTTTGGTTCACTTTGCTTTCTTTCTCATCTCTAAGAAAAGTATTTAAAAAACACCTAATAAAGGTTAATCTTCTTGTACGCCATGAGACTCTGCATGGGGTTACTTATACAAGTCCCATTTTGGGGCGAGGTGTAAGGCATCTACCACGATGAACAAGTCTTAGTACGAGAATGTTTCCCAAACAAAAGAAAAACACTTCTTTAAAAGATAGTCCATAAACAACACACGTCTTTTCCTGCGGGAATTCTTTTCTCATCTCATTCGCTCTCAACGAAAGAACTTGCTCCTACTTGCCTCATTTGCAAGACGGTAACACACTTGCTCAAGGCGAGTTTGCAACACCTGAGCATAGGCATAAGCAGTTAGATTCATAAAAAAACACAAACAGAGTTCCCGCCTTAGTTAGGAGAACTACGTCGACTCTGATCCTCATTTTCCCAATGAGGTACGTAGGCAGCAGGGTAGGGCCTGTTCGAGCACACTCTTTATTTTCCCTACATTTTCCCCATTTTTGATCTCTTTTTCAGTTCCCTTTTCCAGTTCCAGTTGGAAGTTTTTATTCAGCAACATCTTATTTCTCACCCTTTGAAACAAAACTAACAAACGTGGATCCCGTCGGATATGGCGGACAGTCTGAGGTGCTAATACCTTCCTAGGTCGTAAACGACTCCCGAACCCAGATCTTTGGTTCGCTGGACCTCTTCCTTTCCTTCTTCCTTAGGTTTGTGCAGCATTACCTTTCCCATTCATTCGAGATAAAAATGTCTGGCTGTCGACTCTTTCTTTTTCGTACCACTTTTGCGTTTGTACTAGGATGAAAATCCCGGGAGCGACAACCGATTACTACCTATGAGGTAACTGGTTGTCGCTCCCTGGATTTCCATCCTGGTACAAACGCGAAAGTGGCGCGGAAAGAGGTAGAGTCGCCAGCCAGACATTTTTATCCCGAAGGAACGGGAATGGTAATGCTGCACAAACCAGAAGAAAGAAGAGGAAGGACACGGGTCCTGCGAACCAAAGAGACTGGGTTCGGGAGTCGGTTACGACTTGGGAAGGTATTAGCACCCCAGATCGTCCGCCGTACCCGACGGGATCCACGCTTGCAAAGAAACTGTTTCAAAGAGTGAAGAAATGAAAGTTGCTTCAAAAGAAAAGGAACTGAACTGGATAAAAGAAAAGAAAAGGGAATTGAAAAAGAAATGAAAAGGAAAAATGTAGGGAAAATAAAGATTGTGCTCGAACGGTCCCTACCCCGCTGCCTACGTACCTCATCTGATGGCCCCAAACAGGTTGTCCTGGAAATAGTACATCCATTGCTTTTCATCATCAGTATGGGCAGCAATCCTTCCTACAAAGGACTGAAGATGAGTCTTTGGACACGCTGTGCCGTTGTACTTATCGAAAGTTGGGACCTTGAACTTGTAAGGGATTCTAACCCCTGGAACCAAGCCCAAGTCAGTAATGTCGAACCCCAGAGAGTTCTGGGATTGAATGGCCTTGATCTGTTCTGCCATCTCTTCAAATTTCCTGTTCATTTCAGCCCCTTGGCCTTCAGTTTCGTCCAGCAAAGTGAACTATTCGTCTTGACCGTCCATCTGTACATTTTTCAGTCCATCATTGATAATGGTAACCCTTGGCTGTGCTACAGGGATTTCAACTTGACGGGCGCCCGCATCGTTACGATTACCTCCATCAGCAGTACCGTTGTTTCTGGCTTGACTATTTTCTACCAACTCACGCAGACGTTCCTGATTCTGACCCATTCCTACCATAAGGGTCATAAAATTGTCCATCCTCAGTCTCAAGTCAGCTAAATCAGCCTGCATTTGATCCATGACTCTCTCTCTCTGTTGACTCTTGTGGGATATCTGTGTATGACTGGCTGTTCTTGAACTTTCTTGGGAGCTATAGTGCCTGAAACAGAAAAGACATTAGAAACTGAAGCACTACCTGCAAAACAAACAAACACGTCATATGCATGCAATGTAACTGCTCATGTTTCCAAGTTTTAAGCATTTGTATGCCCCAGTTCTGGTATTTGCTCCAGACAGCCACTTTGAGTATTTTCAGACTTTCTCTTTGAAGAGTATTCAGATATTAGCAGTATCAGAAAAACAAGCCTTGCATATTCAGACATGATAATTTGCATATTAACACTGTATATCATGGACAACCCACTGCCGGCCAAAAGTTAGAGCACCAACAAAAATATTCCCTGAAGGGTTACAAGTCAATACAAAAGAATAAAGCAAGACTTCTACAACAAGTCTGTAGGTAGTCTGAATAAATAAATAAACTAAACTAGAGACCCAGGCTCTTCTGCAGCCACCTCTGCTCTGTTCTTCTTCACACCTGCTCTCAGCTTGAGCTCTTCAATCTCCTTCCGTGCCTCCTCCAAAGCTAACTGGCTTTGTGCCAACTGCTGAGTCTTTTCCCTTCGTATGTTGTGGACTTGCTCCACCTCTTCCTTCTTGAAGGCCATTTGCACCTCAAAAAACTCTTCTTTTTATTTAAACTTCTTTTGCTCTTCCTCCCTTTGGCCTTGCAACCAAACAATGGACTGGCGAACTTCCTTGAGAGTCTTCAAAGTATTTTTGCGTTCCGCTTCTCTTTTTGCTTCCATCAGACCCAACCTTTGAAAGTGAGCTTCCCTTCCAGCAAATTTTTTCTCTTTAGCTTCCCAGGAAGCTTGCATCATCTGCAGCTTTCCCTCTGCTTCATTCTTGGCCCGGTTGGCAAGATGGTACAGGCTAACCATTTCAGCATTCTCCACTCGAACTTCATGCAGCTGAGCTTCCAATTTCTTATACTCTTCAAGGGAGACAGTACTTTGGCTTGGCACTTCTTTGGGATAAAGTGGAGCTTCTACTGAGAAAGGCATGAGAACTTCTTCTACATGTTTTTGCAACCATGTAGCAAAAGGAGGATACGTCTTAGGGTCTACTCTGCCAAAGTCTTTCTTACCCTTCCTCACTCTGTGAGCCCAAGCTTGAGATGCTTGTAGAACTAACTCCTTGTTTCCTTCCACAGGAAAATACAAAGACTCAGCAAACTCTTCCATATTTGGTTCCCTGGACCTCTTCCTTTCCTTCTTCCTTAGGTTTGTGCAGCATTACCTTTCCCATTCATTCGAGATAAAAATGTCTGGCTGTCGACTCTTCCTTTTCCGTACCACTTTTGCGTTTGTACTAGGATGAAAATCCCGGGAGCGACAACCGATTACTACCTATGAGGTAACTGGTTGTCGCTCCCCGGATTTCCATCCTGGTACAAACGCGAAAGTGGCGCGGAAAGAGGTAGAGTCGCCAGCCAGGCATTTTTATCCCGAAGGAACGGGAATGGTAATGCTGCACAAACCAGAAGAAAGAAGAGGAAGGACACGGGTCCTGCGAACCAAAGAGACTGGGTTCGGGAGTCGGTTACGACCTGGGAAGGTATTAGCACCCCAGATCGTCCGCCGTACCCGACGGGATCCACGCTTGCAAAGAAACTGTTTCAAAGAGTGAAGAAATGAAAGTTGCTTCAAAAGAAAAGGAACTGAACTGGATAAAAGAAAAGAAAAGGGAATTGAAAAAGAAATGAAAAGAAAAAATGTAGGGAAAATAAAGATTGTGCTCGAACGGGCCCTACCCCGCTGCCTACGTACCTCATTTGGACAATGAGGATCAGAGACACCGTAGTTCCCCTAACTAGGGGTGGAAAGGATTGCTTGTGAATTAAGGCTTGAACTGCCTATGTCAATGCGTAGGTGTTGCAGACTCGGACGACGAGTGCGTAACCGTCTTGCAAAATGACAAATAGGAGCAAGTTCGCGTACGGAGCGAAGGAGATGAGAAAAGAATTCCCGAAGGAAAGATGCTTATTATTTGTTTGTGTTTTTTAGAAGCTTTTTATGAGTGTGTCACAAGGAAGTGAACTCAAGCTCTTTTCCATGGCATGTGCACTTGTCACTACATTCCAAGATGGAATAATAGAACAAGCACACTCAAGTAAGGAGAAGATCCCCAAAACTTGAACCCATAGATTAGGGCTTAGGCTCACTAACTCATTAACGTATTAAGTGCTTTTTGTATTTACAATGAAGAAGTGTGTTTTATGATTTTCTTGGTGAAGATGACATCTTGATCAGACTTGTACATCACAAGACAAGCTTGTACTATCCCAAGATGGGAAGACTACAAGTGTCTCATGGGATAAGGCTATTGCTCAAGGTATCACTTCAATATTTATTAAGTGTCTTCTTTAGGGTTTTGAGATGAGAAGAGAAGAGAAACCAAAAGGATCACAAAGGTAAAAAGTCTAATGGGGGACTAATGAATCCTAAGTGTTGTCATGCATGGGAAATCCTAAGTTAGTGAGGTTTGAATTTTATCCTAATGAAGAAGAAGGAAAGAAAAGAAAAAGAAGAAGAAAAAGAGGAGGAGGAGAGGTAAGGCCTAAGCCCAACAATCACAAGGTTAGAACAAATAATGATAAGAAGAGAAGAGATAAGATTTGGAGATGTGGGAATCACATTCACACCTCTCACTTACCAAAGCCCCTGAAATGGTTAGTGACACAAGCATAAAGGCAAAACAAAATGAATATAATTCAATACCAACACCATACAACCAGAAGTGAACTCATACACATAAATGTCCAATGAAAATACAAGTCACAAGAATGAGAAAAGAAGCACACAAATCAATATGAGGCAACGTGAATCACATAGCAAAGCAAAGCAAACTTGATAAGATACAAAACAAAATAAACAAGACACAACCTCAAGGTGCAAGACTAGAACCCTAATCATGTTAGAAAAGTTCCTAAGAAGCAAGAGAGATGAAGAGAAGAGATGCACAAAGTCAAACAATTACATTATGAGAAGAAAGAAGCAAAGGAAGTGAGGTGGATATACATAAGAATGGAAGAACTCCCAAAGGCAAACAAATTAAAAGATTTCCAAAACACAAATCCCAACCCAAGATCAGAGAGGTATCAATGCCCTAAAAAGACTCTAAACAAGATGAAGAAGTTGGCACAAGTGCCCTTCTAAGCTAAGGAGAGGACTTATGATCAAAAAGAAGCAAAATGGGACAAGTCAAGAACAAAAAATCAAATCAAATCAAGTATGCACCCAAAAATTCCACAACCTTGGACAAGAGAACTCCAATCATAGCATAACAATATGCCAAAAGGAGGGAAAGAAATTCAGAAGCTAAATAACTCAAATGAGGATACAAA